>CABHPP010137724.1:0-40848 GCA_902168425.1 Peromyscus attwateri | reverse complement strand
AGAGAGAGCACTGGGAAGATGATCACCTTTTCTACAGGGACTCTGAGCACTGGGAAGATGATCACCTTTTCCACAGGGACTCTGAGAGAGAGAGAGCTCACTGGGAAGAAGATTACCTTTTCTTTTTCGGTTGCCACCAGGGAAATGGCCAGGCCCATCCTGAAAGATTTCAAAGCCTGTGTTAGACCTCAGTTCTGAAACACAGGGGCGCAAGGGGGAAGAACTCGGGCAGTACCTTTCAGCTCGCCCCACTCTGCCAATCCGGTGCACATAGTTCTGCTTCTCATCAGGCAGGGTGACATTTATAACTGCAAATTAAGGCAATGGTTAACACCTGCCATTGTTTGAAGGTTAGAGTGGAGAGCAGAAAGTCTCTTCTTACCATAAGGAACACCGTGGATGTCAATCCCTCTAGCAGCTACATCTGTGCAAATCAAGAATCTTACATCTCCTTTCTAAAAGAACCAAGAAAAAAAAGGAGTCTGTCAGTGAACGCACAAGACATAAAAACAGGGGGCTGGAGAGATGGCTCAGCGGTTAAGAGCACTGGCTGTTCTTCCAGAGGTCCTGAGTTCAATTCCCAGCAACCACGTGGTGGCTCACAACCATCTGTAATGAGATCTGGTGCCCTCTTCTGGCCTGCAAGTGTATATGCAGACAGAACACTGTTTACATAATAAATAAATAAATCTTTAAAAAAAAAAAAGAAAAAAAAAGACATAAAAACAATCTTTCTGCTAAGACAGCTAAATGCTACTTTCAGATTAGCTGTTTGGACATAATCTACTGGACCAAGTCTTGGCATTTGCGGAAACACAGTATTATTATCTGCGGAAACACAATATTAATGGTTGGATTTAGCCTTCTTTTTCTTACACCAGTGTTATTAAACCTGGCTTTATCTTTAGTCTTTAGAAATATCTTTGGATACCCAAAAATATACAATAGAACAGGACACAGAAACTTAGGTGTTGTCTTTACTCATACTAAATCTACGGGCTGGAGAGATGGCTCAGTGGTTAAGAGCACTGACTGTTCCCTGGGTTCCATTCCCAGCACCTACACAGCACTAACAACAATCTGTAATGTCAATTCCAGAGGATCCAAAACCCTCGTCTGACTTCTGTAGGCACTGCACATATGTGGTATAGGCAAAACACCCATACATATTAAAAAAAAAATCCAGACTACTAGATATATTATCCCAGAGTTACACTTTTTTTTTTTTTTTTGTAACAACAGACAAATTCCAAAGAAGAAGAAGTAGGGAATGAAGCCCTAGTGCTGACAGAGGAAATACTTTTGGTCTATTGTAATCCCCAAACGGCAGTGTACTTGGTGAAATGAAGCCAGGGAACATCAGTGATACACAGCATGGAAGCATGAACATTCTAAGCCTAGTATGTTCCACATTTTCCATACCATGGGTCTCAGAAAAAGCACCTATCCTGTGCGTGGCAATGAACTCTGGTGAACTGGAATGTCAGCAGGAAGAAACTATTGATGTTTGGCTCTTAATGGCTGAGGCCTACTAAACACACCAGGAGCTCTGAAAGCAATCAGTATGCAGAAGCACCTGGAAGGCTGTACCTCAAACAACAGTAAAACACTACCAAACTCTAATGACCATCTTCATTTAGAAGCAAAGTGAATTCTCTGTAAGTATTTGTGAACTTACAAATAATAAAAAATTTGCAGATATGGTTTACCTATCCCATACTTCTAAAAAGTGTCAATGTGAGAAAAGTACACACATATGTATGTATGTATGTATGTATGTACGTATGTACGTATGTCAAAGAACAGTTTACTGAGCACACTACTGAGGAGCAGTGGACTAGGTCTTAACTACAGTGTTGTCTGCCTGCCTGACAGGGAACATGACATTTCTTCCCTGAGAGCCAACCATGACTAACTCCTGCTACAATGAAGATGGATAGGTAAGGGTAAAACGCTTTCAGTCTCTAGGTCGAGAACTGTATTAAGGATATTAGGGGTGGCACAGGAACACTATACTCAGGGCAACCAGGCATTGTACCTTAAATCTTTCCAAGTTTTGCTTTCTCTCATGAGGCTTCCTGTCGCCGTGAAGACACACACATGAGAACTGGTGTCCTTTTTTATCAGGTCCTAGTGAAAAGCATATTGAACAGGAGACCTTGAAAAGCGTTATGCTGAAGACTACAGACACCAGCAGCTGTCTATAAGGAGCTAGACCCCAGCCTGGCACAAATGAAGCAACAACTTCTCTGTCACAGGCAAAATGCCATTGAAATCAATTCCACGAAAGGCTGGGGAGGCAGCTTAGTTGGTCAACGTAAGCACGGGCAGTGCCAGCATTTTTAACACCAGCACTGAGTGTGGGGATGGACAGGTGGACCCTTGGGACTTGCTGGCCAGCAAGCCTACTGAACCCTTTAGCTCCAGGCTCAGGGGGAGTGTAAAAAGGTGGAAAGGAACCAAAGAAGACCCCTCCGGCCCCCACAGGCACGTGCACACCCCCACACAAACATACACACCTCCCTTCCCCTCACACACAAAACTCCAAGAAACATTAACATTACTTTTAAGAGAATTTTAAATTCCTTCAAATTCCTGTCTAAACTTTCCAAGAAGCTGGGTTTACAGGCATGTCCCAACCATGCCCAGCTTACTGTCCAACTTTATAAAAGAACATAAGACCCTTTGACCAAAGTGGTTTTAATGCTTAATATTCTCAACAACAAATGAGAGTACTCAGGTATGCTCCACAGCCTTGGCAAAACCTGACATTTCAGTTTTGACTTAGGAATATTTCCATATTGATTTACATATTTAAACATGAAATCATCTAAACATAAAAAAATTTCCATTCTAATGTCTATTCAACCTGTACAGAAATTCACTGACTTGTATAGACTTTGGGTCTAGTTAATTTTAGTGTGGGATGTTTCATTTATTTGCAAGGTTTTAGTCATTGTATTTTCACTACAGTAGTGAACCTTTATTTCTACTAATATTTTTATTTAAGGTCTTACTTCATCCCTTACTAGATCTTTAGATTAGTATTTTACCATATGTTTATGAATGTTTATTAAAATTAAAGTGTCATGACTAACATAATAGAATGTGTATCTTGCAAACCAGCAAATGTGTTTTAATAATTTCCTTGGGTTTTTGGTATGTTCTTTTTAACAGCATATATCTAATGTTCATCTAGATTAATACTCTATGTGACCTTAGCAGAAGATTTCAGCCTACTGACACTTAAATATATTCAGTATTTTTATAATACTGATCTTATTCTGTGATTTCTACTATGTATTTTTTCCTCCAGGACTAGAGATGGAACTCAGAGCCTTACTCCTCACCAGGTAAGTTCTACCACTGAGATATATCCCCAGTTCTTGGGTTTTTTCAGATACTATCTTACTGTGCAGCTCAGGGTGACATTAGTGACCTCATGATCCTCCAGCCTCTGCTTCCCAAGTGCTGGGATTACAGGTAGGTACCATGATGCCTAGCTCCTTCCTTCCTTTAGCCTTAATTAAGGTTTTCCCTCATTCCTCTTTCTCCTATTTACCAGTTTAGAAAATACACACTGTATTATTTTAGCCATTACTCTTGAAATGTTAGTACTAATCAGTAATCTAGATCTAGAACCTTAGAATTCTGTGGTTCAGGCTTACTCTAATGAAGACTGTAGCAATGTGGGAAAGTTCTCACCATTTACCCCACAGTTGATTCATGAAAATGTACTGACTGGGCACCGGTAAATTACAATGCGCCATCACTGCTGTAGACTCTGTGCATGCATTCTGGCTTTTACCAGTGTGAGGCCAGCAGTCTATGAAATGTGAAATAAGTGAGAAAAACTTACCTCCTCCTTGTTGCACAAAGTACTGCTCCAAGTTATCGCAGTCAATTTTAGTTCTACAGAAGATAATCGCTTGATCCATCTTGTGCTCCTTGATTGCTCGGACAGCATACTCCCCCTTAAGGATTTTAATAGCTTCAGACCACATCTCTTCATTACCATAGCAACAACAGAAAAAGTAACGGAGTGTCAATCTGAAGCTGCCATGAGCACACATTACCAGTCAGACATACTGCTTAACTCTCTAAAAATCCCTGCTGTACTACAGATAGGGCAGAGGATGGGAGTGAAATACTGAGTTAATTCATTACTTCATTTATTTTTGTTTCTGTCAATGTCTTGTATGCTGTCTACTTTTAGGTCTTGGTCTCTCTTGTCTCTGTCTCTCTGACACACACACAACCATGACCCTTTAAGAACAGAAATGTGCAAACACACTAACACAAGGCCTAACACCAGCCCACAGAATGAAAACCTGGCTAGAAGCTTCTCAGTCATGGAAAGTGGTGCTACTGTGTCACCTCTCTAAGGTCTATGTCTAAATGCTCTCTGGGCGTCTCCAGCTGCAGTGGAGAGTAAGTGAAAAGCTTTACAAGGGCAATCCAGGGCCCAGGAAAAACTGGTACTCTACAAAGGACACTCTTCTCTAACCATGGCAACAGTTGGTGCTTAACTAGCAGTTTCTCTACTTTTCTCAACAGGGAGGATAAGTGAGTACAGATAATGTTAATCTGGAGTTACGCATAAAACTGATCTCAAAGGAACTCTAATCAAGATTTCAGTCAATCCACCTTTCAGACGTATGTCACAAACCTCACAGTGAATTCACCCAAGACGCAAAAGACCCTGACCTCTTCTAAGGACCACTCAAGACAGCTGGTGTCAGATGTGCAGTCTACTGAGTTTAAGATCCACTCACTTAGGTTTTGAGCACCTGGTATCCTACTATACCTTCCAAAACTTTTGAAACATTATGGACACGAAACAAATTGTCTCATAGGCTATCTTCACTGATCTGAGACTAATGTTAAGATTTTTCAAAGCTGATCAATGGATAGTTTCTGTTTGAGAGTACAAAGTGCTGCAGACAGACAGTAGTAATGTTGAACAACATAAATGTGTTTAATGCCCTGAATCGCACACTAAAAAAGTCACGATGATCACAAAAATAATCAAGATGATTTGTCTTTCACATTATAGCTAAAGGCATATCCCCCCACCATCCCTCATCTTTATCTTTCTGGAATTTCAAGGTCAATATAAATCTGTCTCTGGACAAATCTGTTGGTTTTCTAAGATCTATACTCTATACTCCAAAAGACTTATGATTCTGAAGTCATACAACTAATGTCTAAGTTCCCTGATTGACAAAGGGTATCAGCTTGCTCCATTTCTCCATTATTCTGACTGCTTTTCTTTTTCCCATTCTAACTCTAGGTCATATCTCAGAGCTTTCAGAAGAGTGGGAACAGAAACTCAACAGAGCAAACAAACCATTTCCAAGATCTTTAACACATTCTATTAATGTTTTCAGCTTACCTGCACTGTTAGCACCAGGTCTTGTATTATCTTTTGCGTGGACATCATCAGTCTGTCAAAAGTGAGAGATAAAAGGGATGTGGATATTAAGGAGTGATTAAGAACAGGTGTCATTCTATTTAAAGGAAGAAATTAATCTGTCTTTGGACTGAATTTCAAACAAATCTTTATAATCTGTACACAAAACCACTTTTCAGATTCAGAAAAATCCTTCGTTAACTAAGGAAATTAACAGGAAATTTGGAGTTAAGGAATAAATGTAACAATAAAAATAAAAACGTGGCTTTCAGCCTATGACATACTTGAACACTCCCGTCTTTATTGTATAAAAGCTAAGGTGGAAACAGTGGGGAAGGGACAGGACGGGCAAGTGAGACTGGCTTTTATGAGAACAGGGCACACCAGAGTGACACAACATGGCTCCAATTGTCATGTGACTCAAATAGGACTATCTATGCTTGAAATTTGATACAGGTAATACTCTTTACCAAAACTGTATCAAGGGAGCTAATCACAAAGAGAAAAGTCAAAGGTGAAATTTGCCATTTATTTGGTGCCTTTTATACGCCCAAGCTTTCAGTCAACACACTGCTTGATGCTAGGCTTTGGAACAAGGGCTCAGTGCTTGATGCACCGATAGGAGTCCGAAGAGACGAGCCCACCACACACGTTTTCACATGGCACAGCACTTACTCGAATGTGATTCTTCCCCAGCCTTTCCCAGAGCTTATCAGTTTTGGGATTGACAGGGACGACGACATGGTGCACAGTGTCCGGAACAGAGTCTTCCCCTTTCAAATCGACCCACGTGGGAAAATGCATTATCTTCTCAGACAGCTTCTTTACATCGAAAGAATGCAGAGTGGCAGAGCAAACAATCACCTAGAGACAGGAGAGTTTGGGGCTAGATCAACTTTGATAACCATCAGCATTACATCACATCACACTCACTTTTAAAATTCATTTCTTTCTTTATTTTTAAAAATATTTATTTATTACATATACAGTGTTACATCTGCGTGTATGCCTGCAGGCCAGAAGAGGGCACCAGACCTCATTACAGATGGTTGTGAGCCACCACGTGGTTGCTGGGAATTGAACTCAGGACCTCTGGACGAGCAGCCAGTGCCCTTAACCTCTGAGGCATCTCTCCAGCCCTAAATTTCATTTCTTTTATATTTTGAGAATCACATCAATAATGAATGATATGAGAACCAAGTATAGTAACCAGGGAATCTAAAACACATCTAATATCTGACTCCATGTAAAAACTACTAACAGTGTGACATGGGCAGGCTGGCAGTCAAGGCCCAGCCAATACCCGACTGCATGCAATAACTATGAGCTGTGTGACACCGGCAGGCTCTCAGTCCCTCACTGTCGCACAGAAACCATGCTATCTCCCCCTCTAGGAAGTAATATGGTTTGTTTGTTTGTTTTTAAAATCGAAGACCACAAGTTATTATTCATCCCCTGCTCTCAAATCTCTCCCTTCTCAAATGCTTCCTATGGAAGGATGAGAAAAGGAGGGGCAATGTTTTCAGAAATAACCACTACAAAGGTGACTGACTGTCAACAGCTGAAGCTACCTCCCCTCTGCACAGAAGGAGGACTGCTATCTAGACTGTAAAGTGCTCATGTTCTACAGGAAGAACCGCTGAGAAGATCTTAGGGTCATCAGTGATGACTAAGAAATCACCTTTCTTTCTTTCTTTTTTTTTTTTTTAAGATTTATTTATTATGTATACAGCATTTATGACTGCAGGCCAGAAGAGGGCGCCAGATCTTATTACAGATGGTTGTGAGCCACCATGTGGTTGCTGGGAATTGAACTCAGGACCTCTGGAAGAACAGACAGTGCTCTTAACCGCTGAGCCATCTCTCCAGCCCAGAAATCACCTTTATTTCTAAAAGCTGTTTTTAAGACTATCATCTGTGTGTGTGCACTACTCAGTAACTAGACGATAATGAAGAAAATGTTTTATACAATGAACCGAATCTAACCACTCTCTTCCTACAACAGTGAGTAACCACTGTCTACACGTATTTTTGAGCTGCATTAGTCATTTTATACCTGAAGTCTTTTTCCATCAGAAGTAATCTGAGGAATCTGACTGTGCATCCTGTTAATAAAGTCAGAATAACCTTGGGATAGAAGCCCATCCTGCAGAAGAAAAGAGTTTTTAATCAGTAATAAAATCTTTTAATTTTTAAATTTAAAATGCAAGGTAAAAAAACAAACATATACACATACATATCACTGTATTTACAAAATAATTATGATCTGCTGGATACTTAAAGCCAAGTCATAAATTCAACTTTAGGTTCCTTGTGACTACAGTATGAAAAAGGTGTAATAAACAAACCCAAACCATACTCCAATATTCTAAAATTAATACAACAGTTTATAGCACATGTCCTTAAGACACTGACTTTAATTTAAAAACTGAAAAGCTTCAGTGCTGGGAGATTAACCCAACCATCTTGAGAATAATTGGGAAGAGTATTTCAAAATCCTCAAACACATTTATGTCCTTCCAGATGGTCCACATTTTATATCTCTGACATAAAGAAATAATTTGTTGTATGCACAAAAAGCTATTAGAAATAAAAAAGCAAACTACCTATGTAACTAGTCGGAGAATAACTAAACAAAACCATGACCTATCCATATAACAGAACATTAAATAGCCTTCAGAGAGTAATTACAAATAATAATATGAAATATTTGTGATGCAATTTTTTTTTTTTTTTATAAAGGTTTGCCCAAACTTCCCCAAAGTTTGATTTCAATTCCCTACAGTAATTCAGTACCAGGACCCCTACTGGATTCCTAAATTCAGATGCTCAAGTCCTTGGTGTAAAGCTATGCATATTCTCCATCTACTTGAAAGCATGCTTAGTTGAAAGCATGCTTAGTTGAAAGCATGCTTAGACTTCTCACATCTACGTGCAATGCAAATGCTATGTAAATAGCTGTCACACTGTATTATTTATGTAAAATCATAAAAGTCTACATATGTTCAATATAAAGGAAAACTTTTTCAAATATTTTTGTTCAAGCTTGATTATATTAATATACACATACAAAAAGTCAACTGCATGTATATCAATATATAGTGTATGAAAATGTGCTTAACTGTGCTATTTAGGTAGTACGAGTATGGCTGAATTGTATTTTTTTTTTAATTTTATAAATCTTTTCTTTTTTTTTTTTTTTTTTTTTGGTTTTTTTGTGTAGTTTTGCTGCCTGTCCTAGATCTTACTTGGTAGACCAGGTTGGCCTCGAACTCACAGAGATCTGCCTGGCTCTGCCTCCGGAGTGCTGGGATTAAAGGCATGCATAAGCATACTCTAAAGAAAATATGAACATATTTCAACATACTGCTTCATCCAGAACCAAGAATCTGACTTGAGACAAGATGAGCTTTCCAGTTGATACCAAATCATCTAGTCTTCCTGGAGTGCCGACGACAATATCAACCTGAAAAGCCAAAAGCAACACCCAAGGCAAACTGAAAAATTCGTATAATTATTTTAAAACAGCAAAGGGTCACTTTCTACTCACAACAAACACAAAAATACTCAAACAGTGACAACCAGTGCAAAGGGTACTGAAGGTCACTGTGGATAAATAATGCTATGTATACATCACATCTGCGCTTCATTTGAAGTTAATGTTGACTTTGGCAACTGATTTTGGACAGCTTTAACTTTTAAACATAATCTAATATATAAAATTTGCATTTTACAAGAAGAAACATATGAGCACTTTAAATGAATTCTAAAATTAAACAAGAACTCCAATCTCAGCTCCACCATTATCCCACTGCGAGACCATGAATGATGTCATCCGGTACCGATTTTCTCATTTGAACAGGGGACTATCTTGAAGAGAAGACATACAGAGCACTGGATGGCTGGTGTGTGCTGGGTGTGCACTATAGTTCATTATAATTAGGAGTAACTGTGATTAAACCGGCCAGGAACAATTATAGGGCTTGTCAAGTACTCACAGTGACTAGACACAATGGTAAATGTCTTCAGGTTTGATTCCTGTGACACAGTTATTATTCCTCCTACTTTTAAAGGAGGAGATTACAGTGTAGACCCATTACTATAGTCACAGCATTGGATATGCCACTATCGGATATGCCACTAGGAAGTGCCCACACTGAGACTCAAATTGAGTCTAAACATAAGAAGAGGTCTGTGGGGCTGGAGAGGTGGCTCAGGTTAACAGCACTTGGGTTTGGTTCCCAGTGTCCACACAGCACCTCATAACCATCCACAACTTAGCTCCAGCAGAGAGAATGCTCTCTTCTCACTTCCACGGGAGGAGGAACCGTGGAAAACAGGAAGAGAGCACAGCGACTCCTTTAAGAAAAGAAGAGAGCTGAAATCTGCCAAGAAAACAACAGAAGAATACTGCCTTTCCTTTGCCACTGGCTTCATTGAGTATTGAGTGTGTGTGTGTGTGTGTGTGTGTGTGTGTGTTCCCCTGTCCATGTGTGTGCATGTGCACTGGAGGCCAGGAGCTGACATCAGGTCTCTTCCACCTTATTTTTTGAGATGGGGCCACTTACTGAGTAGGTTTGGCTGGCTAACCACCGGGCCCCAGGGATCTTCCTGGGTTACCTTTCCAGGACTGGGATTATGCGTTCAGGCCACCATGTCTGACTTTGTCCAAGATGCTTTTTCCTCACCTCCCAAGTGCTGGGATTTCAGGTGTGTGCCTCCACGCATGACTGATGCAATGCCGGGTACTGAATCCAGGGCTTCAAGTGTGCTAGGAGAGCAGTCTACCAACTGAGCTTCATTCCCAGCCTCACATGTGGCTTTGATGCTGAGCTGGGGATCGAACTCAGATCCTCAGGCTTGCACAGCAAACACGCTATTGCACCCTAAGCCACAAACTCTGAGACATGACTGACAAAAATAGATCTAATGCTCTCAAAACTCCACAGCTGGAAAACATAAGCTGAAATCCCAGTACATTATGGGAAGATGATTTGAGTTTGAAAAAGGTCATGAATGAACATATTAAATTTATTAACCACTAAAAATGTAAATAAACAAATAAAAATCACATTAAAAACATATCAGAGCAACACTATCCATTTTAAAATAGCATTAACAAGTACATTATTATGATTCCTTGTTCTTAATATACTCTGTCAAGTCAAATTTACAGCTCATTCAACAACCAATTTAGTTTGGTAGGGATGGAACCAAAAGGAACTTGATTTAGTATAAGATGGTCTAGATTTCACAATTAGATATTAAGGAAAGGAAATAGAGAAATTTGAAAGACGTTCATTTCATAAACATAAAGAATTTTGTGAAGTCCCAAATAATAGGGACCAGAGAGTCTTGCCTTTGTCCTACACACTGGCACATGTAAGCAGTCTATAAGACTTCCCGCATGTGTGTCTGAGCTCAGAGACTGTCTTGGTATTCCTCATCATTTCTAAGTGTTGCAGAAACTTCTACTTTTTATATCCATAACCTACATATCTCCACACTTATAATCAGCATTGGTTTGTTTTTCCAATCAAAAACTTAAGTAAATAAATACATCAGGTGGTGGTGGCACACAACTTTGATCCCAGTACTCGGGAGGCAGAGGCAGGTGGATCGCTTTGAGTTTGAGGCCAGCCTGGTCTACAAAGTGAGTTCCAGGGCAGCCAGAGCTGTCACAGAGAAACCCTGTCTCGGACAAAAAACAAAAAACAAAACAAAACAAAAAAACAAAACAAAACAAAACAAAAAAACAAAACACAGAGAAACTCTGTCTCAAACAACCCCCCCCAAAATTAAAATAAACAAATAAAATAAAATAAAATAAAATAAAAAGTGGCTTTTAATCAGAAAGCCCAGAAGGAAATTCCCAGGGAATTTATGCTTTGGAATTCCAACATGGAATTCCAAATGGAGACTTTCAAAAGGACTATTGCTCTCTAACTTCTGGGTGAGAAGGAGGCATGCCCACAAGGCATCTGCAGCAGACTCCTTTGGTCTCGTGCTCATTTTAGCTTCATGTGACTTTTCTTGGACAAAACAGAATTTATTCCCAAGTTAAAAGTACAACTTACCCCATTTTCCAAAACAGAGAGCTGATCCCGAGCTGCAACACCTCCAATTATGAGAAGCTCCCTGAAATGAACAGCAGAATGATAACGGAGAAAGTAAAGTCTATTTTACAGTTTAATCTATGCCATTCTTTGCAGGTGGAATAGGTCACTAAAAAAGAGCTGCAATAAAGTGAGTAGAGGAAGGTGGAAGCAGAGGATTTCACCCCCAAAGCCAAAAATGGTGCTGAGGTGATTGAGAGCTTAGAGTGAGGAAAACTCAGCCCGTAGCTACACAACCTACTCCATGAAAGCTCTTCAAAACCAGAGTTCCACCTTTTAAAATACATTTGCTGTAGTATATAGAGTATTTCTGGAAGAATGGATGAAAATCAGTAAAAAAAGGTTGCCTTCAGGAAGGATAATCAGACCCTGAAGATAAAAGGCTTGTATTTAGTGTTACTCATAGCTTGTTAAAGAGACAAAAAAATCATCTCATAAAAAAAGGATTTATAATCTGAATGGTGGTAGTAGACGCCCTTAATCCCAGCACTTGAGAGGCAGAGGCAGGCAGATCTCTCTGAGTTTGGGACCAGCCTAGTCTACAGAGTGAATTTTAGGACAGCCAAAGCTACACAGAAAAGCCTTGTCTTGAAAAATAAGCAAGCAAGCAAACGAAACAAACAAACAGAGTTATTTTATATG
Source organism: Peromyscus attwateri (assembly GCA_902168425.1). Lineage (NCBI taxonomy): Eukaryota > Metazoa > Chordata > Mammalia > Rodentia > Cricetidae > Peromyscus > Peromyscus attwateri. The sequence goes on along the minus strand of CABHPP010137724.1, from coordinate 28,677 downwards.
TATGAGTGTCTCGCCAGCATGCATGTATGTGCGCCACATACATGTCTGCTGCTCGTGGAAGGGTGTGTCAGATCTGCTGGACCGGGGGTTACAGACGGCTGTGAGCCACCATGCATGCTGGAACCTGAACCTGGTCCTCTGAAGAGCAGCCAGTGCTCTTTACCACTGAGCCATGTCTCTAGCCCGCTCATCCCCCTCTTTGAAACAGGCCTCATATGTAGTCCTGGCTGGCCTCAAGCTCACTGTGTAGGATATTTCACTAGGTTAGTTTCCAACAGTCACCAGAGCGTCAGAGAAAGGCGGGGCTTATTTGTACTGAGTATCAGTTAGTATCCATAACCCCATTTCACCATCTTCACCCGTGAACTGTCTTCTCCTATCCATCGCTCCGGGTGGCCTTTGTCTAAGCACATTAATTTCATTGGTAGTGACAGTGACAAACCAAACACACGCATTTTAACCTGCTTCCAAAACTACTCCTCCAAAGTATAGCCTCTTACACTGAGCAGGAGCTCTGTTATTAACTCCTTAGAAGCTTCCTTTCTCATACACTCAAAATGTTACCCCCACTGTTTACTTATTTCTCTCCCCTCCACGCTATCCCACAATCCCACAATGAGTTCTGTGAAAGCAGGGGCAACCCTCATTGCTGGAGCCTAGCCTAGACCCTAGGCCGAGACTTCACAACACAGTGTTCTTAAATTTATCTGCCAAATGAGTAACGTGTCAATCCATTCAACAAAACTAAGAATTATTTTGCCTAGTACAATTTATAACCAAATCAGTTTGCTTAACTTGTAAGGCCACTATTAACATCAGAACCTCTAAGTTTTTGGAATTAAGAGTAATAATCACATAACATTGTGAATATACCAAAAACCACCTAAATGTACATTTCCAGTGAATTTTAGCCCCCAAAGTGCTCCAATAAAAAAAACTTTTTAAAATCAATTAAAAGCAAAGTAACAAAAATTAAGCATGAGGCTGGGTATGGTGGCGCATACCTTTAATCCCAGCACTTGGGAGGCAGAGACAGGCAGATCTCTGTGAGTTCAAGGCCAGCCTGGTCTATAGATTGAGATCCAGGACAGGCACCAAAACTACACAGAGAAACCCTGTCTCGAAAAACAAACAAACAAAACAAAACAACAACAAAAAAAAATCATGAAATCCACAAAGTAGTTTACTTACAGGATTTGGCTTTCCACAAATCAAAAGGGATTCCTAACTGAATGTGGTGGCTCACACCTGTAATCTCAGTATTTAGGAGGTAGGAGGATGGTGAGTTTGGGGCCAGCTCGACTAGATAGCAAGATCCTTTGGTGAGATAGCTCAGCAAAGAAACAGAGGAAAAAAGCAAGTCTCTCTGCGTGGAATGCCTGAGGTGGGGAGGACCACCTCTGCGGGAATCTTAGAATCAACCCTCAGGTTAGGAGTACTGAAACCCTACACTGAGCCGCCCATTTTCTAAGCAGTGAAGAGATGAGATTAACTTAACACTGAATGAAATCAACGTCGGCCTAAGGAAGAGAGTTTGAATGGAAACAGTCGCTACAACGTTACAGTGTCTTATGTGGTATACCAGTGCCTCCTTTTGTTTAACTTTATTCTTCCAGAACACTTTCAACTCAAGGACAATAAGCATTTAGGCTCAAAGGGAAGGCTTACCGTAACTTAGGGTTATCAATATACTTCTTAAACTGCTTGACGTTGTTCAAGGTTTGCTCAGCTAACTCCCGCGACGGTTCCACAATGAGAGCTTTTGGAGCATTAGGGAGAAATTTTGTTTGGGACACCTGTGCACTACCTTAAGAAAACAGAAAAGACCACAGGTCAATCAAACACACCCAAAATACCATCAGCTGAAAAACACGAGTGCTGTTCCAGCATCAAACTTTAAGTAATAACTGTAAAATACAGGAGACAATCCAACAAAATAAAGCTAAAACTTCTAAAATAACCCGTCATTTTTTAAAAAAGACTTATTTATTTATTATGTATACAGTGTTCTTCCTGCATGTATGCCTGCCTGCATGCCAGAAGAGGGCGCCAGATCTCACTATAGATGGTTGTGAGCCACCATGTGGGTGCTGGGAATTGAACTCAGGACCTCTGGACGAGCAGCCAGTGCCCTTAACCGCAGAGCCATCTCTCCAGCCCCCAACCTGTCATTTTTTAAGTCTAGTTGGGATGAGCACAACTGATTGATGTGGTTGTTAAAAATAACCTATTTCCTTGTGACAAGCCAGAAAATGTACTTAAAGCAGGTGAACTGTACCAGGCAATAGTACAGGAAATGCAGTAAGCTTTCAAGTCAAGACTGCTTGGATCTGAATTCAGTTCTACCACTTATCTGTTCTGAGACCTTGAGCAACAAGTTACTTCAAATCCTTATTCCTTAGGCTCCTATAAAATGTGAAGGGTAGTACCTCATAGTGCTGTGTGAAGATTAAACAATCTGTGGGAAGCATTTAGCATGCTGTTGTGGTACTTCAAAAGAACAGAAGCCAAGCATGTCACTGCCATCAAGACTGAGAAAGCCTAAATGCCTCCACAGACACAGAACAGTTCATCAGTTAAGTTTTGAAACTGAAGTTTACTTATCTGATAAACAAAGGTTGATTAAACCAGAGCAGGAGGCAAACAGGACTCACTAGGAGAAGCCCTTCCCACTGGGGTTCTCTCTGCGCCCCATCTAGAAATCCTCACCCTCTCAGGTGCAGTGAAGTACCTGTTTGCTGCGACTTGACGACGTAATTATCTGGGGCCTTGGAAAGAGCAACAAAACCATCTTTTGGTGGAAACTTAAATTCTTCTTCACCAAAGTTAAACTTCAATTCAGCATTCTGGCATTGAATAAAAGAAAAAAAAGTTTAACTGAATGGCAAACTGCCCAGTAAAATGTAACAAAAATCAAACAGTTTAGATCACAACAAAACTTCTAATTACCTTCAAAACACAGGCAGGGAAGAGCGCTTGGTTTTTTATATGTGCTGGTATTTCAAATGCCAGACCAAGATCTTTTCCTTAAAAACAAATAAACAAACAAAACCAGAGAAATTAAAAAGAAGAACTTCCACATACACAATAAAATCTAACAATCTGCCTTGCTTTCTCATGCTCTCTGGAACCCCTGGATAAAAGCGGGCTGCCTAGAGCAAACCTGTTCACCGCCTGACTTCCCTAACTGCTCCCTCTTCCTGTCTATGTATCTGATTACTCCCTAGCTACAAGACCTCTGCCTCTACACACTTCGCAGCTCACACACACTCCCACATCAGTCACAAAACCCTCCCCTGAATCCACAGCTCCTTCCATTTAACTTACACTTTTCCTCTCACTTATCAAGTAAAACCCCTGATATCCACTTTAGGACATGCATCCCTCTTTTCACCCCACTGTCTACATGTCTGACTCATGCTCACCCACCTCCCTGCCCTACCAAAAATGGCTATCAGGTACCAAATGCCACAGCGAACTGTCACTCCTGTCTCTCTTACAATGCCTTCAGCAGTACTGGGCACAAACCGACTTTCCCCTCCTCTGGGAGAAGCCGGAGTCCACGCACCCCTGTTCTCTCCTCCTCTTCCTCTCTGCTGGATTCTCCTTAGTTTGCCAGCTTTTAGGTACTCTTCCCACCTCCTAGTCTGTTTTCAACACAGCTGGCCCATGCTGTTGCCACCACTCTGTTAGAACTCCAGAGGAACAAAAGCAACATTCCTTCCCTCCAGCTCTGGCACTTGACGCACGTAGCTCCTCGCTGTTGCTCAGGCAGGGTGGATACTTTCCCTTTGCTCTTCCCTCTGCCTGAAACGCTCTTCAGTTCCCAGCACAAGCCCACCCAACTGACACCCTTTTAAATGTCTTCTCATCAGCAGAGCCTTCTCTAAGCACCCTACGGAAAAGCACATATCCCCACACAGCCCTGCTTTTCCTCTCCTTCCCACCTAACGGTTGATCTGTGAACAATGGATGTCTGCCTCTCCTCACAAGTGTGGAAGCATCACAGAGCTAACCTTCGTCGGCTCCACCTCCGCTTGTGACTTATAACTCACTACTGCACAATGCACACAGCAAACACTCAACAAACCACTGAAATGAAATGTGGTGAATCGGGCAGAGGACTGAAGAAGAGAATTCAAGAACAAGAATCACATTTTTTTCTCACTGGTAAGATCCAGAGCACTTACCATTCTTGGAGAACTTCACATGCCCTTTATCAATATCTAAGTAGCATCCGATGGTATCGTGCATAGTGAATTCCTGAGAACCCAGAAAGTGAAATGTTATTAAAGGAAAGCAAGACCTGAAGTGAGGTTAGCAACCGCAGACAACAGCATCCAAAGCACACTGGGGTTTCACAACAAGTTCTCTAATGGTAATGAGGGAATCAACATGACTGTCACAGACGGGGATGGCGGCCACTCCTGTAATCCCAGCACTGCAGAGGCTGAGCAGAAGGACCACCAGGCACCCAGGTGACAGAGTAAGATTTTGTCTAAAACAGTAAACCACCAAAAACAGTATACATCATCATATCTCAAGTAGACATATCTGACAGGCTTATCAGAATCAACATGATATTAAGGATTACTGCTATGGATTTAGGCTCAGAGACCTATACTTAAAGTCTTCATAATCAAACTAAGAAATGAAAATAACAGATAAGACCCAATGTCAGAATGAGGAAAAGACATAACTTACTTTGGATGGACTAATAAAAATTTAAGTACTATCTATTTATTTAGTCTTAAATAAATTTATTTTTCAAGTCCAAACCTGAACTATCTCAATCATGTCATAAGTGATCAAGAATGCAAGAAGACTTACAAACGCTGTTTCAACAAACAGCATCGCTGCTTACCTCTCCGTAATTATCAAACTGTTTATTATGGGATTTCTTTCCTGTTCCTCCGAAGCCAAATCCAAACTTGTCAGTACCTAGATTTGAAACAGTTTATTAGAGGTCTGAGCTTACCAGGAAAATTAAGAGTCCTGTGAAAGTGCTTTTACCCATGCAGTCTGAGAGACACAACGGACAAGTTTCCCTGTGCTTCTGAGTCCGGTGTCATCTGGGGCGTTTCCAGCCAATGCAGAATGTACAACATTACAGACACAAGCAACTGCCTCACTCTTGGCTTTGGTCACTAACAAACTCACAATAACTCAAGTGTCTCTGCAGTAGTGTATGTTTCAAGCACGCTAAGTTCAGCCTGATCTTCATTCATTCTGAATCTTATTCTCCCTGACTCCACATTGTCAGAACATGGGGTGGGGGTGCTAACAGGAAGCAGTAACTTACGTCAAGTCTTTTCTGGAACCGGGTAAGGTACAGATAAATATTTTTTGTGTCCATAAAATTAAACCCTAATACAGTGAAGTCTATATTAATTTGTCTCCCAAATAATACTATGTTAACAATGAATAAATATAAAGCAGTTCAGTTACTGCAGAAACACTCACCGAGGTCTAAGGAGGCCTGCATGGTAGACCACCCAACTCTGCACAGCCCCTGGTCATGACAGGATACCTCATAGTAGTGTTTCCCTGGAAGGGTCAAATTCCATGAGATTGACACAAACTGCACACATATGCCCCATTTACCAGCTCCCACTGCTTCTGAGCTACATTTGTATGTGACGGAAGCATGGGTCTTTCTGTACCATTACGACGGTTCAGATGGTTGCTTTAAAGCGCCTAAGGGAAATTCGCGTGCTGACAGTCAGGAATGCTGCTCAAATACCTTTCAGCAAGCCTTTGGTCGCTCTGCACCCATGCCATTCCTTCACTTCTCTGCTCTGACAACACAGGCCGTCTGACCCAATTGCTAGACGTGAGAAAAGCACACACAAACGGACGTCAGTACAGGCTGCACAAACCGTCATCATGAAATCAAATTACAACCAGTCAGTCTCATCAATAATAGTTTCACTTGTCAGAGTGTTCAGAGTTTAAGACTTGCTGATTCCTAGATGACAGCAATGCTTCCTCTTTACACCTGCATCTCCTGGGCTATGCTGGTCACTAGGTTCTAGACTCTTACCATTAGGACAAGAATTCCCACAATGAATCCCAGAAAGATGAGCACAACCCCTAGACTGCTGGCGTGAAATAACAGCCTCACGGCCAACACCCATGTTTAGACAGCCATTCTCTAGGCTGTGAGGACAAGAGTGCTACGAGATGCCATGGGACCCATTCATCACAATTTGCTGCCCTGAGTATTTAGTAAGAAGCACACAAATACCCAGTGTGTGTTACTGGGTAGTACTGGGGGCTCTACGAGGTGAGGTTTTACATTACACACCAGAGTCAGACAGATCAGTAAATAAAGAGCTAGCCCTTGTCTATACTGGGAAGGAGCTGTATCTTCTGCCCATTCATGTTTCTAAGTCAGTCGGTACCTGGTAAAGAACAAACTTGTACAATTCCACTTCATCAACCCTCTTACCTCACTTTTCAGAACTGTTCAGTTCTTACTCGTGGGATAGTGAGTATTATAAACGTTTGTAAAAGGGTCTCTAGTGAACTGCGGGCAACCCAGCACTTGGGGGAGAGAGAGGCAGGAGAGGCAAGAGTTCAAGAAAGGGACCAAGAGGAGAAAGGTAGATGGATGCTTGAAATTAGAACAAATGTCTGCACAAAGGGAAATCCCACTGAGTCCTACTAGTTTATACAATTAATGTGCTAATTAAAATAAAACAATAACTAATGCAAACATTCTATCTTTTCTTTTATTATTTCTAAGTCTTCTATTAGAATTAGAAGTTTTTCTTGTACTAAATTATACATGCTAAACTGTATGCATGCATCTACACTCACATTTTTATATATGTATGTATGCACAAACACATACATATAATTTAAATCTCAAGTACATGTGAAACTTATTTCTAGTTATGATATGTAGAAGCCAATTTCCCCTTGCTCCAGATGGATCACCAATGGTGCCAGCATCTCTTACTATATAAATCTCTCTTTTCCCCACTGAAATACAACATTATAATACTACACTTTTTATGCACATTAAGTTGTCATATACAACAGGATTTATTTTCATTATATTTTGCCATCTACTTCTAGTTCAGCACTATACTGTTTATCTTTAGTGACTATATTCTAGTCTCTGGTAATTATATCATGCACAACACTTTTTCACAATGCGTAGGTCAAATGTATCTACTTACCAAAAGCAGACCCTCTGTCATATGGGTTCATCTGCCATTTGTTGAGCACTAAACAAATTAATATAAGAAAAAGTGAGCTATAACCATATGAAATATATAGCTCTATGAAAAGTTTGTATTTTATATATTACTGCCTTTGACTCAACATGGTTTTGCACATCATTTGTAATTTACACATATATGTATGTAGCTGTTTTTTTTAAAGACAAAACCAACCCTGAAAATCAAAAGGTGTCAACGACAAGGCCCATTTGGGACTAATGCCTGTCTCCCTCCTTGTTTTAGTGCATTTCGTATACAGGACACTGATCTTTGTCCCTGATAAAATGAAGTTTAGGTAACTAAACAACCCGACCTTAAACATAAAGGAAATAAATGACCTCCTCGGCCAGTCCTTTATTTTAATTTAGTATGAAATTCTCAAGTCCGACTGTTATTTTTCTTCCCGTTTTTATATGATTGGTATTTTTCCTTTTCTAAAGTATCTTAATAGCCCATGAATAATAAAAAAATTACAATAACTAAAGAGACCCTACATGTATTTTAGCCCACCTTCCCGTCCAAGGCAGAAATCCTTTCTGGATCATGTCTGATCAAGAGCTACCTATCCAGTTTAAATACTAAGAACATCTTCCTTAGGGCGCTCTCTTGTCGGCTAACCTGAGGTTCACAGACCCTGCACATTACATATAAGCCGTTCCGGGCCTGCTCCCCAGGGAAATCATTTTCTTTCCACATTTCTTTAGGCATCGGCTGTCACCTCCCTTGTCCTTCAAGTTTGTAAATCTAGGTTTGTGCTTCCTCATCAGACATGAGTTTTAGACCCATCCTACTTCTGCTTAGCCATTTCAGAAGCATTCCTGACTAGTAACATCTTTCATAAGTGATGGCATATGGCTGTTAAAAGTTCTGAAACTATTTTAAAATAGGCCAACGGTGTAGTTATATTCATTGTCCATCACACAATTCATTTACTAAATTAGTTCATCCTCTGTGACATTATTATTTTCATATCAAAAGGAAAAAGTTGATATGCCAAGTTCATTCAACTTAAACTTGCTATTTTCCACAATTCTGTTTTGTAACATAAAACAAGTTACTTCAAAATATACAACAAATATATACATTTGTTAAAGTGTAGCAGAAGCAGAGATGATGAAATGAAGGTGAGATTATTCACAGTGGACTAGGAGGGTCAGCCTCCACGGAAGGAAGACAAACAGCACTCTGCACAACACACCAGTTCTTCCTTAGTCTTAGGCAGACAGTTACATACGGATGGAGAAACACAAAAACAACTGAAGGTAAATTCCAAACACGGTGTGTTCTCAAAAGAAGCACTATTCGTATTTTAGGATGGACAGACAGTTCACTAGTTAGGTCGTAATGTCACTTGTTACCCTTGTCTCCTGGACACAACACTGCAATGCTGTGTGTGCTGTACACATGGGCAATTAAATGCATACCCCAAACTTAAACCAGCCAACAAGAGACTGACTAATTTACAAGAAGAGAAAATATTGATATAATAATTACCCGAAGCACCGGTTTTAATAGTTGTTTTCCCTTTCTTTCCTTCCTGTTGGTCTTTCAGGGTCTCATACACGATCTGGATAACTGGAATACTAAAAGCCTGTCAGAGAGACGTGGTCTATGTTAGCAGTCAGCTACTGATGATAGTAGTCAGGATAATGGCCAAGGCTATGCATGCACATTAGAAACTATCCAGAGGACTGCCCTTATTTCATTTACCCAAACCTAAATGCCAATCGATAATCAAGGGTTGACAGACAGAAGCCAGCTGATGTCCTACAACACACAATGACTAACTTCAATATGAACTTAAAGCAAACCACACAAATGCCATCTGCTCACACTGCTTCTCTAGTATAGGTCAAAAGTGGACACATTTTCTGGATGCAATCTTTTTATTTTAAGAGCATTAAACTTCTGAATTGTCTGTAAATATTACAGAATCCATGCCTCTTTCTGTAAGGCCTCTTCAAAGCTACATTCTTAAAACCATACTCTTTACAGACCTTCACAATTTGCCAACAAGAGAAATATTGCTCTGAATTGTTGTGCTGGCTAGTTTCATGTCAACTTGAAATAAGCTACTGTAGCTAGAGTTTTTCTCTCTGGCCCTGCCAAGCCCCGGCAGTCCCGTAGCCCACTTATAAAATGAACATACAGACGCTTATATTATTTAAACTGCTCGGCCATTAGCTCAGGCCTACCATTATCTAGCTCTTACTCTTATACTCAGCCCATTTCTATTAATCTATGTCGCCATGTGTTCTGTGGCTTTATCTGCTGCCTTTTCATGATGCTCCCTGGACAGCAGGCTGGCGTCTCCTCCTCTCCGCCTTCTTGTTCTCTCAGTTCTCCTCTCTGCTAGTCCCGCCTATACTTCCTGCCTGGCTACTGGCCAATCAGTGTTTTATTTATCAATCAATCATCCACAGCAAGCTGCAGTCATTGAAGTCAATCTCAGTTGAGAAATTGCCTCCATAAGATAGATCAGGTTGTAGGCAGACCCATGGGGCATTTTCTTAATTAGTGATATGGGAGGGTCCAGCGCATTGTGGGTGGTGCCACCCCAAGATGGTGGTCCTGGGTGCTGTGAGAGAGCAGGCTGAGCAGGCCACGAGGAGCAAGCCTGCAGGCAGTGCTCCTCCATGACCTGTGCGTCAGCTCCGGCCCCCAGGATCTGCCAGGTCTGAGTTCCCGCCCTGGCTTCCCTCAATGGACTGCGATTTAGGATACAGAAGCCCTTTCCTTCCCAAGTTGTTTTTGCTCATGGTGTTTCCTCACAGCAATAGTAACCCTAATTAAGACAATGGCGAACCATCACTTCTTATATATTGGGGAGAGGGGGTGAGCTGTTTTAATTAAATATTACAAAATATATACTGTTCAAAAACACTCTAAATTCAGTTTTTAATTAAATTTAAATATATTACTTACACCAGTTTTTCCACTTCCTGTTTCTGCTGCCTGAATGGGGGGAAATTAACAGTAGTTTAAATTGTGAATTAAGAGATAAATTTAGCAAAATACCATGTAGAAATCTTGTAACACTCAACTAGCTAACTTTATTTCTTGTCCATCAGGTCACCTCTCCCGCATCATTAAGAATCTGTCTTCCTCTTTCCCTTCCCATTACTCACACCTAACTGAAGCCCTTGTCATTTGTATCTAATTGTTAGGGTATCCCAAGAGTATCTAGCCCTACAGATCTATACTACAACCTGCTGTACGATTGGTATTCACAAAACCGCAATTCTAACTTGTACCTACTTAGCAACTTTTCATACTTCCCACTGCCAGCGCATGTTAAATGATTTAACTGGAGAAAGAATCCAATCTGACTAAATGTGTATTTCTCATTGTACTGCAAGTGATAGCACCATCCCAGCTACATATATTTTATGCTACCGTCCACCATTCTCCTGCAATAAAAACTGAAAAATCACCCCAAGCTTATCCCTACAGCTTCTATAGAATACGCTGACCAGAGTATATGTGTTACAAATCCTGGTCAGTGAACAAAATTAATTTGGTAAAACAATTCCAGTCTTAAGCTTCTGAGATTTCTTAAAGTGCATTGAACAGCCCCAGAACATGTGTGCCCCAAACCACCAACCACCTTATTAATAAACATACCATAAGTACGTCACCGCCTCCTAGGATCAATGGGATAGATTCTGCCTGGATATCAGTTGGTAGACTAAAAGAATCACATTTGAAGAACTGTAGTTAGTTAAAAATAGAGAATCATCTAAGTTATTCAAGTCATGCTAAATCAACCTCAAAGAAATTGTATGTGGCAATCCAACCATTTTTTTTTTTCCAGCTAGAATTAAAAGTTTGAAGGAACGTTCTATGATGGAAAGAATCACTATGAACTGAATTTCACTTAGGCAACTAGAGAGAAGTAAATTTGATAAAAATGACACTAGAAAAGACACTTGTCACAAACGCCCGTGAGTTCTATATACTTACAGCCAATCCATCTCTTCCACCGCTTGCGCAATCTCAGGCATGACACCCATCTCTGGAAACAGAAAGTCATTTTAATAACCAAACTATTAACAAATTATAGTCTCTTAAAGGTGCTCTCATAGAACTGGGGAAAGGCTTTGAAGTTTGGCCCCTATATTGGACTTCTGTATAATATTGCTGAGAGCATTGAGTTTTGGAGACAGATCTGAGTTCAGTCCAAGGTCTCGTTTTTCAAGAACAAGACCTCGGGACAAAACTATAAATCTATTTTCTCTGCAGAAAATGGGACTTGTCGTACCTGCCTTGCAGGGGTGTAGGAAAACGTGAGGTAATACCGTGACACCGCTGGCACTGTGCCATCGGCACATGGCCGCCGCCAGTGCTTGCTTAGCTCTTAGTGAAGGAGTAAAGATCTGACAGGCAGGCTGCTAGCCCTGCACCTCCAGTTTCACCGGGTGATAATGTAGCAGTTCTATGTCCTGGCCAAGACCATCTCAACACCTTCTAGGATCTAAGGCAAATGAACAGCCCACATTTCATGGCAGCCATAATCAAAATTCTGTTCATAAGGCACTGTGTGTCTCAGACTAGAAGAGAGGTTTTTTTACTGTCCTTACTATAGAGATTTGACAAGTTTAAGGTAATGATCATGTTATTTACCCTGAGTTGACTATTATGAAGCATATTGCAGGATCAAAGCTTCACACTGTACCTTATAACTACATACAAATACTGTTTCAATAGAAAACTTGAAAAGTTTAATCAGAAATTCTCAAATATAGGAGTAACGTTTGGTCACGTGTTTCAGAGTCTATTACACTCTACTCAACCTTGATATTGGAGTCCTTCTTAAGGTTATATAGCCTCTCAGCCACTTTCACAGCACAAGGAGTGTGAAAGTATTTTCACAGTAATGACACTGCTTTAAGGAGGAATTCATTTCTTCAAGTTCGAGAAACAAAAACTGTTTGTATTTTTAACATAAAAAACAAATTCTGATTAACTGATGGGAGGGAGGTTTGCCAGTGCAGAAAACCTGAACAATAGGAATTATCAGGTGAAGATCTGGTATACTAATTGTCTATTTAAATAATTTTACATAAAGGCCAGTCATAAATGGACAAGAGTAGGCAGTTCCTGAGTGTTGTCATTTTATCATTGTCAAGTGAAATCAGTTATAGTTAGGTAGATTACTTAACCTTCCCTTCCACAGATAAACTAAGTCCTAAAGAAGAACTAAACTGACCTGCCTAACAACTATGCCCTAGGGTCTAGTCCTCTTCTGTCTCCTAACGATAAATTAAAAAGAAAGTGATGGCCTTAAATATACTACACTGCAAGCTCAAGCTGCTTGCAAGACAGTTACAAGCAGCAACTATGGATTGCTTGTTGCCAATTTTAGACCCCTCCCCTTTTTTTTTCCAGATCCTGGTCATGTGCTGGGCATATTTTCTACAGAAACCTTTTCTTTTTAAAAAGTATAACAGTAAACCTGTTAAGGGAAACAGGCGCATGTTCAAATTCTTTAATTTTACTTTTTGTCCTGAAATTTGGGCATTTCTCCCAAAGATGTGTGCCTTTTATAGGTCATTTTATACGACCTACAGCTTCCTGACATTTTTCGGGTCTAAAATTGTGTTAAAGTGAGAGCATTCCACTTAGGAGATGTGACTTTAACAGAAATGCTTTTCCCTGTGGCCTGAGATTTGGAATTCCTGATATTCTTACAGGAGAAAATGGAAAAAGCAAATAATAGTAAAATGTCACTTAAACAGGTTAATAGCATGGAAAGATAGCATGTCCAATTTATTGCTATACATATATACACAAATATACATGTATATATATACACACACATATATATGGATCATATTTAGTGTATTTAAGGCTGGTTGGAAGTTTGCAAAACTGTGAGTGAATGAAGAAAGGTTGATTGAGAAGGTAAGAAACATCAGCTGGTGGGTTCCATACCCATCCCAAATCCTGTAACTAATTCTCAAAAGTCATAGTGTGTCCATTGGGGGAAACAAAAGAATCTTTTCCTTTAGTTTTTGACATTCAACGTTAACTCTCACAGTGTGCCGTTTAACAAATGATTAGATGTATTCATGGTAGTTTTATTCTTGGAAAGGCTTGGGTGTGGAGGAGGACCCCAAACAGGGCAATCATCCCTTCCCTCAAAACCCCCTTCCCCCACGCTAGTGGCTGCTTGGCCTGGCCAGGACCAGATGTATCCTGGGGCAGCCAAAGGTTCTTCAGCAGTCACTGCCACGTCAAAGAGGCAGGAGGCCGGGCTCCGCCAGCGCAGACGCCACGGTCGGGATTTGGCGGGCAGCCACAAGGCCCACGGCAGAACGGTGGGAGAAAAAGCTGCTTGGCGAAGATCCCCGGGGAGCGCCCGCGGGAAAAAGCCCGGCCTGAGCCGGCTGCCCCGGCCCGACAGCGCGGGTCCCCGGAGGGAAGCATCTTTCCGGTCTCCCGCCACCCCGCCCACGCCACCGCCGCACCGGTACTCCCCACCAGCTCCCCGTGGGCCGAGGCGAGCCGCTCACAACCCCTCAGCTTCCCACCACGCACCGGAGAAGGCCGCCATCTTCGCGCACTGCCCCGCCGCTCACTCGCTCGGTCCCTCCCTCCCTCCTTGCAGACAGGCCGGGGCTGCGGCGGAGCGAGCTTCCGGTCCGATCCCTTCAGTGTTCCCACTCCGGGCGGGGGACGCGGACCCAGAACAAAGGTTCCGAGAAAGAAAAGACTCCCGTTTGCTTACAGATGCTGCTGTACTTTAGTTTCCCCCAATAGCCAGATCTGGTCATTATTAGCCATCTTTAGAGTTACGATGTACCTAAGGGTAGATGTGTGCTATTGAGATCATTTTTCCTCGATAAAGAAGCCACGATCCAGCAGGGTGGTGGTGGCGGCGCACGCCTTTAATCCCAGCACTCGGGAGGCAGGGCCAGAAGGATCTCTGTGAGTTCTAGGCCAGCCTGAGCTACAGAGTGAGATCCAGGACAGGTACCAAAGCTACACAGAGAAACCCGGTCTCGAAAAAAAAAAAAAAAAAAAAAAAAAAAGCCACGATCTTCAGACAAGGAGCCAGGATGCCTGGACAGCAACCTCACTAGAATGATTTGAGAAGGCACTGATTTTATTGCCCAGCCAATCAGGACTAGTGAATGTCACCCATAGGACTTACTAAATATTTTTAATAGAAAAACTAGTGGTGTAGGTTTCCTTTCCTTCCTTTAACCGTGTTCAACATAGAGTTGATAATTTCAGGCTTGTCTTCCAAGCTATTTTAAGTCCCTTTTCTTTTCAGAGAGATGGGTCAGTAAAGGAATGATGACTCCTCCTGGTACTATGTGTGTTAGAATCTTCAGGTATTCATCTAAGATTTGGGAAAAGGTAATAGTTTATGTAATGCCACGGAACTCCTACTAAATTGCAACCTGGGATCTGACTATTTCCAGGGATCATTCTGTGCTTTCTTTCCCAGAAATTGAGATATAGGCAACCTTTAGGCAACTTAGGACTGGAAGCACAGGTTTGAGAGCCAGACACCCTGGGTTTGAATTCTAACCCTACCACAGGATAGCTCTGTATCTTGAAATCGTACAACTTCTCTGAGCTCCAGGTCATTCATCTGTAAAACAGAGATGAATACTAACATGAATGGATATATCATGATAAATAGATAAGTTCAGAGCAGAGAGAGAGAAAATAGTGGACTGAACATGGCCAGCTGACTGAACTGGGCCATGAGAGGAGAGTGACAGAAAGAGTAAGAGAGGAAGAGAAGAGAGAAGGGGAAGAGAGGGGCCAAGAGAGAGAGAGCCAAGGGAACTAAGAAGACCAAGAGGGCAAAAGAGAACAAGAGAACTGAGAGATAGAGGGCAAAAGAGAGTGCATGGCTGAGATGGCAGGTTTAATAGGAATCTGAAGCTAGGGGAAAGGAAGCAAAGCCCCTGGGCTGTAGAGGTTTAAGGTATTCGGCAGGGGTGAGAATAGCAGAGAGGAGCCACAGGGACTGAGTAAACCCAGAGATTATTATGTGCTTTGATATGCTAATAGGCACCCAGGTAGCCATTTCCTCCGGGTTTAGTTGGGACCTGACACAAAGCTGGTAGAAGAGTAAATAGCACATGTTAATAACAGATGTGTTGTTCTTATTATCACTAGTTCATGGAACAGGATTCACCTGAAGCTCCAAAGGCAATGGAAAATCCATTCAGGCCTGCAGCTTCACACACTCCCAGAGGCCACCTCTCACATCATATTTTGTATTCTTTACATACTCTATGGAAATGATAACCCGAGACTTATGTAATGCAACCATTATGAACATACACCAAATATGCCCCATGGACCAAAGAGGACTACCAGATGAAATATTGTGCCACATGCCAAAGTAGAATCTGAAACTTGGTGATTGTGCCTTTAGCTAGCACTCACCCTAAATCCTTGAAATTATTAAGAGGTGTGGTGGTATGGATGAGAAATCTCTCCACTGATGTGTGTCTTTGAACATGTGGCCCCAGTTGGTGGCACTGCTTGGGGGATGTTTATGTGCTACTGCTGTGGATATCGCTATGTATAAATAAAATGCTGATTGGCCAGTAGCCAGGCAGGAAGTATAGTCAGGACAAGCAAAAAGAAGAGAATTCTGGGAACAGGAAGGTTGGGTCAGGAGACGCTGCCAGTCACCGCCATGAGTACCAACATGTAAGATACTGGTAAGCCACGAGCCATGTGAAGGTATAGATTTATAGAAATGGGTTAATTTAAGATGTAAGAACTAGATAGCTAGAAGCCTGAGCCATTAGGCCAAACAGTTTAAATAATATAAGAGTCTGTGTGTTTATTTTATAAGTGGGCTGCAGGACTGCCAGGGCTTGGTGGGAGCTGGAGAGAAGCTCTCCAGCTACACGTTACAACTGTGTTGGAAGACAGGCTTTCAAAATCAAAAGCCTTGTGCCACTTGTAATTCTCCCTTTGCTTTGTGCTTGCAGTTGTGAGCTCATGACTTCCTATTCCCCGCTGCCGTGCCTGTAACTTGCCGCCATGCCTCCACCCCTCTATCATGGACTCTGAGTCATCTGGACCTACAAGCCAAATATACTCTCTCTTCCTTAAATTGCCTTCTGTCATGGCGTTTTATCAGAGCACAGAACAGTAATATCATAGGCAAGTGACAATATTTTTCCAAAAAGGAGCTGTTGATGTCCTGTTGTGTTTTCTCTCTCAAAGGAAAAAGCATTTTCCAGGGTTCCATTCAGAGAACCTTTAATCTCAGGAGTTTGAGTCTTTTAGTAAGACAGAAAGAAAGAGAGGGCTGTTGGGAGAACAAATCGTATCTTCAATAATTGTGGAAGAAACATGACTTTTCCCACCAAAGGCCAATTGAACCCATGGGAAGTGACCGTCAAAGGGAATGCATTTAAAATGAATTGTCCACAGAGGCTGAATGATTCATCAGATAAACCCTCGAGGACCCAGGTTGTTTCCATACCATCCAATGGAAGCAGGAGCATCACCCAAAAAGAGTCACACTCTCAGGACAGCAGTAGAAGAATTGCCAAGATAGGCCCTTTGAGGGAAAGAAGAAGTCTTTGTTACCAAAGTTGTTAGGGGCAGAGCTTGGGCTTTGTGATTAAAGTAACCAAACACCTTCAATTTGTTGAAAAGGACCAGAAAAGCTTTAGAAGTAGGTCAAGGATTTCATTTAGGTCAGGGAAAGAAATGAGCCTCAGAGGGTCAGTGAGACGGCTCAGCAGGAAAATCAGCCAGAAGTAGGAGCAGAGAATGGGCTCCACAATGTTGTCCTCTCACCTCCACACATAAACTGTGGCTTGCATGCACACATACAACAATATTCTTTAATTTAAGAAAAGAAAGAAAAATACATAGACTATATTTCAAGGTAATTGATAATATTTTATATAAGCTGATGTAATATACTGCTCTAATTATAAGTGTGTGTGTGTGTGTGTGTGTGTGTGTGTGTGTGTGTGTGTTGCAATGCCTTCAAGAATGCAAACTGGAATACAGTGTGCCTAGAACCAGGTAGAGATGTACCAGGCAAACAAAGGACCAGAGACCAGAAAACAAAGGACCAGTGTCTTATTGGTCCAATCTACAAAGAAAATGCTGATTACATGTGTCTCTAGAAGGAGATTTCTAGAAATTGTTGATCCCACAGACCTAGTTAGCAAAAGGACAGGCACCACAGGTGGCTCCTGTTAGTTATTATGCTTTGCCGTATTATTGATTAAGCAGTGCTGTTTATTGTCTGAGAAAAGCCACAAGGCACAACAAAACCCACTATAAGTGTTTATTAGGAGAAGGGGTGTAGCTAGAATTTTTTGGTCCTGCCTGGCCCATGGTCAGGACAAATCTCTCTCACCTGCCAGTCCCGCAGCCACTTAGACCCAACCGAGTAAACACACAGAGACTTATATTGCTTACAAACTGTATGGCCACTGCAGGCTTCTTGTTATCTAGTTCTTATATCTTAAATTAACCCATTTCTATTAATCTATAAGTTGCCACGTGGCTCGTGGCTTACCGGTATCTTAACATCTTCTCATGGCGGCGGCTGTCAGCATCTCTCCACCTCAGCCTTCCACTTCTCAGAATTCTCTTCTCTCCTTGTACCGCTTATACTTCCTGCCTGGCTATTGGCCAATCAGTGTTTTATTTATTAGCCAATCAGAGCAACACATTTAACATACAGAACATCCCACAGCAAAGGGGAATAGAGGGGATGTGCTTAGGCCTATTGAAGATTGTGCAGGAAGAGAGAGGGGAGGGGTCTGGGACCCACTTTTTATGGATTCCCCCCCGCACATGCGCATATGGGCTTACATAGCTATGCTGCACATGCCTATAGATTACATGATCACAATGTGTGCAAATTACGTGACCACGCAGCACATGGATTATGTAGGATGTAAGGCCCTAGAATGACTAAGCGTCTTGCCAGCAAATGCACGGTCATGTAGCTGGGGGAGTGGCCAGGAACTCCAACAGTTCCAAGTGGCAGGTCAACAAGGAATACGTTCCACTGGACCATCCAAGCTCCAAATGTAGTTTTGCCCCCAGGATTTATTTCTATGGCCTAATAATAAACTCATGGCTTATGTAATTGGGTCTTTTGGATGCATTAATCATGATACAGAATTTTACTGTATCATCACGCATCAGCCAGACTGTGTTAAATATTTTTTGAGTAAGCTATGCTCCACTACAGGACAGATGGTTTTTGTAAAGGCAAGCAGATACCTAGGACAGTGTATAGAGATCGAACTTTGCAAAACCCCTTAGCTTGGCCACCACAAACCATGAAAAGTCTATGTTAGTTCGTTTATATTGCAATAACAAATATAGCTTCCAAAATGATGATTTTTAAAAAAAATATATGGGGCAACTGCCAATAAAAAAGAAAAAGTTTAAATGGTCTGACTAATGGAGAGATTTTCCATTAGTTAAGATACAAAAAGCTTTATCCTCACAGTTCTTTAGGCTGAGAAATCCAAAATCTAGATGTTGGTATGTTTGTCCATTGGTGAGGATTCACTGTCAACTTGAGAGATGGCATTTTGAATACTGCATCGTCTATAGTGGTGGAATGGTGTATCCTTACATGACAGAAGATGGAAGGGCAAAATCCAGTGCTGCATGAAACCTCTTTTAGAAGGCCTTTATCACAGTCGTGAGGGAAGACTATATTTACCTTCTGAAAGTTCTGTCTCTAAGGACTATCATGTTGATGATGCCTGAACTTGGTGGAGCTACATTCAAACCATGATAGTGTTCTCCTCTTCCAGTTTCTCTTTCTTCACTATAGAGATTGGAAAGGGAGACAACAACAATGAAACAAACAAACAAAACCAAAAATCAAAAAACAAACAAGACATTTCCCCAGACCCCTTGTACAAACGAGTCTTGAGACCCAGTTCTCCTTGAAGAGGTAAATGTAGTTCCAGACTGGGCCTTGCATGAATGCTTCACAGAAGATGACAATCTGGGAATTTATTCTTTTCCTCCCGAAACACTGACATGATGTAGAAAATAAAATAAACACGCTCAATAAGGCAGAATACAAAAAAAGACTAGATCTTCATGATGATGATGAGTTAAGCTACCAGTCCAGGTATGCTTACCTTGAGAGATCTCTTTTTTTATTTTAATTTAATTATTCATTTTAAAGCACTTGTTTATGTACTTGTTATGGGATCTGCCCGTGTGTGTAGATCAGAGGAGAACAAGCAGGGTTGGTTCTTTCTTTCCATTAAGTAGGTCCTGGGAATTGAACCCAGGTTGTCAGACTTGGCAGCAAACACCTTTACAAGCTAAGCCATTTCAAAGACCCCTCAAGACCTCTTGTGGCTTGAAAAATCTCTCCCATTAGTTAAACCACTTACACTTTTCTTTCGTCAGCTGCCCAACATACTAAGAAAACTCATCATTTTGAAAGTTGTATAATGAATCTATTGAAAAAATTCAAGAGAGGGTTGGGGAGATGGTTCATTAGGTAAAAATGCTTGTGCAAGCATGAGGACCTGAGTTGGGATCCTCTGCACCCACTTGCATTCCAGGCAAGGTGTGTCTGTAACCTCAGCACTAGGAGGTGGAGACAGTTAGATCCTAGGGGAGTCACTCACCTGTGGTGGTATTGTGTTCCCCCAAAATATTGTGCACCCTAATAAACTTATCTGGGGTCAGAGAACAGAACAGCCACTAGATACAGAGGCTAGAAAATGGTGGCACTCACGCCTTTAATCCTAGCATTCCAGAGGCAGAAATCCATCTGGATCTCTGTGAGGTCAAGGCCACACTGGAAACAGCCAGGCATGGTGACTCACGCCTTTAATCCCAGAAAGTGAGCCTTTAATTCCAGGGAGTGATGGCAGAAAGCAGAAAGATATATAAGACGTGAAGACCCAAAACTAGAAGCTTTTGGCTGGTTAAGCTTTTAGGCTTTGGAGCAGCACAGTTCAGGTGAGAGGCTTCCAGTCTGAGGAAACAGGATCAGCTGAGGAACTGGTGAGGTGAGGTGGCTGTGGCTTATTCTGCTTCTCTGATCTTCCAGCATTCACTGAAATAACTGGCACCAGGTTTGATTTTATTAATAAGACCTATTAAGATTCCTGCTACACTCACCAGCCAGTCTAGTCAAATCAGCAATTTCTAGGTTCAGTGAGAGACCTTATCTTAAGATAAGATGGAGAGAGATAGAGCAAGACACCTGACATTGGCCTCTGGTCTCTACGTGAATATGCACGGGCCAGTGCACCCGCAAAAGCAATCTATTGTAGATCCAAGGAGGAGCCGATATGTGGCTTGAGTTGTGAATGTACCATTAAAAAATGATCCTTAAATATTTGGTCCTTTACTCACAACTGAAAAGGAAAGCAAACAAACAAACGAACCAATCAAACAAACAAAAAAGGAAGTATGCCACATCTTGTGAGAGCTGTGACTCTGAACCCAGCCTAGGAAATATAAACCAAGCTTGTTGTTTGCTTTTTCCTTTTAGAAGTTATTAACTCTCTCCCTAGTTCCTACTCCCTGGTGCTTCTTGGAACAGGGGAAAAAGAGCTGCCAAGTTCCCGAAGATTTAGCCAAGAATGAAACAGCAAGGGAAGATGATGTTTTAAGCTAAAACAAATCCAGTAGAAAATGTCTTCTGCACACATTCCCCCAGTCACTACTCACAGTGCCTGATACATACCCATCCGTCATTCCACAAGATGAGAGCAATCTTCTCCCGCTTAGACACCGCCTGTGAAAATTGCCCTCAGACCCATGTGTTGATAAAAAGAACTCAGGGAGCCCTTGCTATTCATATTGAATCTTGACCTTCCCTCAGTCTTCTCCCCTTCACTACAGGTCTTGACAGATGATGCTCTTGAGTCTACGTTTGTGAGAATGGGACACACCAGCTCCTCCACTTCTAGCCTCCTGCTGACTTATTACCTGCCACTGTCTTCCATCAATTTTACTTTCCAGCCTTTCAAACTGTGTAGAATCCATTGCACACACCA
Organism: Peromyscus attwateri; assembly: GCA_902168425.1. Lineage (NCBI taxonomy): Eukaryota > Metazoa > Chordata > Mammalia > Rodentia > Cricetidae > Peromyscus > Peromyscus attwateri. Next base: position 7,442 of record CABHPP010137724.1, on the reverse strand, counting down.
GATTGTCTCGAGGCGCTGTATATTTTCTTATGAATGCTGTTCCCTGCAGCAAGAACAGCCTTCCTTTGTAGTTCTTGATATCAAGACAGTGCAACAATCACCCAAAACTTAGTGACTTAATATAACAGCCAGCTTCTTAGCTCATCATTCTTTAGGTCAAAAATTGGGGCAGAGCTTCAGATGGTTAGTTCTCGTCTATGTGACATTCCAAGGATCCTTCATGCTATTGCATTGAGATGGTGTCGGGTAGGCTGGGAGGTGTGAGAGAACCACTTCTGTGGATGGTGCCTCAGTATTCTGTTTTGTGGCCTTTGCTCCATGCATGTGGTCAGCTTCTCACAGCAGAATTAATACCAGGGATGAAAGACTTACTACTTCCTAACTGGGTTCCACCAACATGCGTTCCCCCAATACAGGCTGCATAACACTTGAGCCTGTACAGTGTCATTTCAGACAAATTTTATTGGTCATACAATCGACCTTTATTCTTGTAGCAGGGACAGAAATACATTTTACCCCTCAGTGTAAGCAAAGGCAAAGAGTCTACAGCCATTTATAATAAAATTATCTTCCATAACTCATTAGGCATATTAATAAATATGCCCATTATATCTTCCCATTATAACACCTATTTTCTTGGCCATCTCCTAATTGTCATTCAGATTCAACTAAGCTAGCACCTTGCTGAAATTCTGCTACTCCGATGTCTATTTCTCATTTCCCTTAAAGTTTACACTTTTGTCTATACACAAGGCTAGGATACAGATTGATTTTCAGCCAGCTACTTCCAGTCACTAGACATGGTCATATTCATCTGTTTTGGCCAATGATATATAACCAGCAGAATTATAGAGACTTCTGGGAAATGCACCTAAGTAAAGTGTTACATGCTTCTTCCTCCTTGCCGGCTGGAAATGAATATAACAGCCATATTACACCAAGCAAATGGAGCCCTTCCTGGAGTATTCACCACAACAGGAGAGACATAGTCTGAGTCCCAAATGCCATGGAACACCATGCCAGCCCCAAGTTATGACTGCATATTTCTCATGTGAGAGAATAAGTGCTTCTCTCCATGTCGGGCTCTCTGTCCCACAAAACCAAATGATTTTTATTTTATGGACCTCCACTAAGTTATTTATTGCTTTAAAAAATAAACCAAGTCGCCTCCACATTCAGTCACTTAACACAATCTGTGTTTATCATTGCTCAGTCTCCGTGCACCAGGAGTTCAGGAGCAGCTTGGTTGGGCAGTTCTGCTTCGATTCTTCTCTTAGTAACTGTCACTGGTGGGGATTGGAACCATCTCTCTAATGGTCTGCCTGTAGCTGGAGATCAGCTCTAAAGGGCCATTCAGTCATGCGACTGTGTTGTTATGTTTTCCGAAGGCCTCTCTATTCTCCACCTGTAACTGGGCTCTTGTGATGTCGTGCTATGTCTGCTGGCACTTTTCCCTGCCTTCTCCATCAAAGCAAGCCACCCACCCCAGAGAACAGAGTGGTATCTTTGGTGACAAAGCCATCACAGTCACGTGTGGTCACTTCAGTAATCTCTTAGTTGGCCCACAGACTTGTTTAGTGTGGAAGGGGACTATACAAACAGTTGGCATAATTGTCAAATAAAAGATCCATCTTCTGTGGGCTTTCTCATACCCCCACTTTCCTAACGGACTCCATGTTGTGCTCACTGACAAGCAGTGATCCTTCCATTCTGGAGAGACACTGACGTTCAACATCCTCCGGAATAAATCCTGCTGCTTCTAAACCATCTATTGTCATTAAACTTGTTGGCTTACCTTTCCTCGGTTTTCACAATTTACCTGACTCAGAGCAATTTAGATAAGGGGAGGGTCGAATGTAAACCTTCTCTTTCTTTCTTTCTTTTTATCACTGTATTTTCTTCAGCTTCTGGGCTGAGCAACCATCATTGAATTTTATGCTTTTGTCAAAATAAGTTGTCAGAAACTGGCCCAGATCTATTAGAAGGCAACATCATTCTCCCTGCCCTGGCATTCACCTTATGGTACAGGGACTGGAGAGGGGCTGGCAAACACACATAAATCCAGAGATCTATAACTCTGTATCCCCTGAAGAAGTGGCCATAAAGTCCTTCACTCTAGATATATGGAGGGAGGGAGACAAAGGGCAGCCTGGAAGAGCTGCAGAGGGACTGTAAAGCAGAAAAAGAGATCTCACTAACTGTCGGTCTCATTATAAGTAAGCCTGGCAGTGCCATTATTTATGTCTCGATGCTGACTGGCAGGCAGGCAGAACTGTGCCTCTCGCTCTTCCATGCCCGAAGCCTGTCTCCTCAGCCAACCATCTTGCAGGCTCATCAGGCCCTGTGAGGGATGCTGATGGCTCCTGGGGAAATGGTGCTGCATTTGGAGTCTGAGCAGGAGAACACGGCCTGGAGGCTTCGAGGATTTAAGAACAGAGTGTGCACCTGACAGACATTCTAAATCCCAGCATCCCAGGATCCGCTCACATCTCCCTTGCCCATCACTTGCTGTAGAGAGTCATTTTATTCCAGCATAGGGAAACTGTGGCTTGCTTTCTCCTTCCCAAAGTCCTCATCCATTACACCTCCTGTGTATCTGTGACACTGATTGCATAGGCTGTGTGTTACCTCAGCTTGTGATAACTTAGCAGGTTAAGATAAGACAATTTGCATAACTAATAGGATGGTCACTGATACTTCAAAATATCTAGCAGGAATGATTCTAAATATAGAAATTCACATTACCCTCTCCCTCCCGTGCTACAGTAATGGGAACGGGGATTTTCGAAGGCTGATTCAAGTGTAGCTCTGAGTGACAACATTCCAGTTACTATGGCTGCATAGTAAATCACCCAATATGGCTTAATGCATTCAGTTATTTTGTTCATGGATCCTGTGGGTGAAGAAGCCAGTCAGGGTACAGCCTGGATGGATCACCTCTACCCCATAATGCCTAGCAGCTCTACTCGTAGACTCCCAGGGTGGGCTGGACTCATGACAAGACTCAGCCATTTACATCACTTGGCTGACGTTCACGTTCATGAGCTCCCGGCTGGGGCTGGGGTTAGCTGTAGCACCGCATGTGGCCCAGGCCCCACAGTGTTTGTGTTTCAAAAGTAGGCGTGTCAAGTATATCCACCATGTGGTGTAGCCATAAGTTTCTCTGGTCCTACCTGGCCTCTTGGTCCCATGTTTGTCCCGGTCCTGCCTGACCCTGGGGTCCTGCAGCCACTTATAAAATAATCACTCAGGGGTTTAATATTAATTGCAAATTATATGGCCTTTGGGTCAGGCTTCTTGCTAGCTAGCTCTTATAACTTAACTTAACCCATTTCTATTAATCTATATGTTGCCACATAGTCATGGCATTACCGGTCTGTGGGCATCTTGTTGCTCCTTGGGCGGAGGGCTGGTGTCTCCCCCACTTCTACCCTTCTTCCTCTCATCTTCAGTTTGAATATACCGCCTAACCTTATCCTGCCCTGCCATAGGCCAATGCAGTGGTATTTATCAACCAATCAGAGCAACACATATTCACAGCATACAGAAAGACATCCCCACAGCAATGTGGCTTTTTAAACTGAACTTTAGAAGTCAAGCAGCACCAATTCCCCCAAATCTATTAATTAGGGTGATTATTAAGGTCAGCTCAATTTCAAGGGAGTGATCTTTATCCCAAGAGCTCTCCATTTCAGAACAGTAGTCCAATTCCTTCTTGATTATTAGAAAAAAAAATCACCCCAGCCAGCACAGTAACTCCTTTCTTTACCTATTGGTTCAGAAGAATAAGCATCTGAAGGTGGCCATATGGTTGTGATAACTTCCCATTTGCAAGATAGCCATGAATAAGTAAGTCATATTGGCAGTACAAATTTATTCAAGGCATACTTTCAACTTGAGGGCACAGATATTAAAAAGCCACTCTTGGCTGGATGTGACACACTCCTTTAATCCCAGCACTTGGGAGGCAGAGGCAGGCAGTTTCCTGATGAGTTCCAGGCCAGCCTGGTCTATATAGTGAGTTCTAGGCAAGGTAGGGCCATATAGTGAGCCTTGTCTTAAAAAAATTGCCACTGCCCACAAATAAATATAGCTTGTTTTTATAATTTCTCCTCAAATTTCTGAGAGTTGGTGTTATTCGAGTCTCCTTTAGGTATCCCCACATCTGTGGACATAACTGGCAGCCACTTTGATAGAAAGCATTGTAATTTCATTGATCCTGTCCCCCGTTGAAGACATGAGACTGTCTGTCACTAGTAAAATCCTCTACCAAACACTTCTGGGGAACTCCAGAGGTGGCTGGTGCATGTTGGCGAACAAGTGCATTCCTTTTGGGCTCTGTCAATCACTTCCTTTGGAAACCACTGTGGATATGTTTGGTCTGCGCATCTGTGAGCTGCCTGGCTCTCTGTGGTAAAGTGTTTTCCTTTGCTAGGTTTAGTGAGCTGCTTTTCAGGCAAGCTGACAGACAACACATTTTAAAAGACTTCCCTAAATACCCAGAGTAGAAGCGAAAATACAGAAACAAAACTTTAAAAAATGAATGAACGAGACTAGACGAGCACGAGGCCCTGGGACTGGAGTCTCAGTGCTGCAGAAGCACTGCTTATGGGAGAGGGAGAGGGGGAGGGGGAAGGGGAAAGGGGGAGAGGGGGAGAGGGGGAGAGGGGGAGGGGGAGAGAGGGAGAGGGAGAGGGAGAGGGGGAGAGAGGGAGAGGGAGAGGGAGAGGGAGAATGAGAAAGACGTCTTCCAGGAATCTACTTGCCAATCAGTTTTCTCCAACGAAGTGTCAGTAGGTATATGAACCACACTCCAAGGCAGCCTCCATGCCCAGGAACAGTTGACTGAGAGAAAATGAACTCGGTGTATTGTTTGTGGGGCTTTTGGTTTTGGTGCGTGGGTGGGTACGTGGGAGTTTGTGTATGTGTGTGTGTGTTACGTTTTCTGTTTGTTTATTTTGATTTTTTGATAGGTTTGTTTGTTTTTGAGCTTGAAAGCTTCAAGATGATTTAACGATTTCCATCAAAATTCCGAGAAGTTTTACTTTATCCCTCTTTATCTTAGTGTACCTGTCACACCCTGCTCAAATCGATCGTTTTCTTCATTTCCCATATTCCACCCCATGTTTTGGGGGATGCATGTTACATTTTTTTTCTTCTGTAGCAAACATATGGTGAACTGTTTGTTTTCTCATCAGTTATGAAGTGTAGTTCCTGAAGCATCCCCTCAAGCCCAAAGAGACTGTTACACTAGCCACTCAGCAGGCTCATCTTCCCTTATCCCTGACGTCATAGATTTACTCCTTTCCACCATTTTCATATGTAACAAAGATGACAGAATTTTATGATGGACACTCATACTAACACTCGGGATTCTATTATTAATATTTCATATATATGTATATATATATATGTATTTAGCCTTCCATTTGTCCCTTGTATCCACTATCTCATTTTATATTTTGATATATATATATATAACATATATATTTGTGTTATAGATCATTTACCTTGGTTCTAAAACAGAATTTTGAAGAGCGATTCTCATGTATAAGTCAACAACTGTTAATTGTCTACACATACATTTTATTTGCACTATTTATTTATCTGTTGTTTTTTTTTTTTCATGTACATCTGGTCATCCATAATGGTCCATGTCACCTCTTCACCATATGAGTGCAGCTTTGGTAATTTTTGCCATGCATTCTCTGTAATGTGCCATCCTATGGAAAAAATAAAAAAAAGCCCAGGACCCAAACCTGGAGACCCACGTGTGGATTCTGCTCTGTTGTGATCTTGGAAATCTGTCTGCCTTGGTTTCCAGGTCTGTGAATGGATTGCCAAGCTTCAGTCTGTCTTCCCAAGTGTCAGTCTGTCCATCCCAGGAGAGACTGTGAGGATGAGGGAACAACGTAACTCCCTATCTATCGAGAGCCTATAAAAGCAGCCAGTCAGTTTGGAGGTGGCATTGAACAGCATGTGCTGATTGTCACGTTTGCCACTGCATGTGGCTCTGGGAGGCTCTGTGACAATTCCATTTAACTTCAGAGTGACAGAAATAGAGGAAGAAATGACCTGATTGGAAGTACAGTGCATGAGAGCAGACAAACTTCAAATGGGGGGGAGGGCTGGGGACTTCTTGGCTCAAATTATGCCTGAACTTTCTCATATTATTTTGCCTGCCAAGAGATATTACAGCAGTCTTACGATATTTACGGACGGATTGACTTGGATCTTTAGACTTCTGGAGAAAAAGGAATTTCTTGAATGACTCTAAATAGGCTTTTATTATTATGATTGATATCTATACTCACCATGAAAAACTTGTGCACCATCCAATCAGGTAGGAATGCATGCCACCTATAATGGGTAGGATTTCAATGCCTTAATTCAATTTTTGTTACACAATTTCAAATTTAAAATGGAAGGGACTCCATGTGACCAACCAATTTCTTTGATCTCTGATATGCAGAAACATAAAAGGGTTAAATGCTGAATCATTAATGACTTTTCAGCTTAATGGGCCTTTTAGTCGATAGGGACTAAAAAGCTGAGCTCATGCGAAATGAACCTATCACTTAATGATAGCTCTCTACATGGAAGAATTAAGAGACAAAAATTATTCATTTTTCTGAGACATTGTTAAGCAATTTCTGTCTGACTGCAAGGTACAAATGTGTATGGCCATCAGCAAAGTGAATTCTGATCACATTTTAGTTGATTTGAGATGTATTTGATGGGCGATTAGGGTAGAAGAATGTGGGGAAATATTCCTATTCCTAGCTCCTTTCTGCTCTCCCTCATCCTTGCTCTTCAAATGAATACGCCACAATGCCTTCTCTTAGGGATGTGAACCATCACTACTGTATGCACTCGGCTGAATCACAGTGATGTGGAGCTTCCGTTTCCTATCTATCTTTCAACATGGAGGGGAGCAGGAACAGGGGTACCCAACTGTGAAGGTGACTCCTATTGTGTAACTGTCTCAGTTTTTTTTTTTTTTTTCGAGACAGGGTTTCTCTGTGTAGCTTTGCGCCTTTCCTGGAACTCACTTGGTAGCCCAGGCTGGCCTCGAACTCACAGAGATCCGCCTGCCTCTGCCTCCCGAGTGCTGGGATTAAAGGCGTGCGCCACCACCGCCCGGCCTGTCTCAGTTTTTATTTGTCTTATTTCCTTAAGTTCTTCACAGAGTTAGAACTCATGTTTAGTATCTGCAATAATCTTTCTTTTAAAAATGATTTATTTATGACTTAGAGTGTCTCTGAATTATAGGTATATCCTTAGTCCTTTGGGTTGCTGCCATAAAATATCTAAAATGGACTACTTTCTAGACAAAAGAAATTAATCGCTGACAGTTTTTAAGGCTGAGAAGTTCAAGATCAAAGCATGCGTGTGCGCGCACGTGCACACACACACACACACACACACACACACACACACAC
>CABHPP010137723.1:3096-53090 GCA_902168425.1 Peromyscus attwateri | reverse complement strand
TGTTATTTTTGAATTGTTTAAATCCATTCTCCCCCCAAAGAACAGTAATGTCATCATGTTCTAATTTAACAGCATTTGCATATCATTAAACATATAATAGCCTGTAATCTGTTTTTCTTCTGCTTATAATTTCCTGATGCCTTTCATAAAGCACCAATGGATATTTACATGCTCAGAATAGGTTACAGTTCTTCAAATGATATTGCAATTAGGTGTTCATTGAGCAAACCAGGGGCTGGAGAGATGGCTCAGAGATTAACAGCCTTTGATGTACAACCCTGAGGGCCTGAGTTGCATCCCAGCTCCCGTGCAACAGGCTAGATATGGTTGCACATGTGCCTGGAACCCCAGTGTTGCAGGGAGTGTGGAAACAAGAGGACCACTGGGGCTTGTGGAATGCCAGTCTAGCTGAAACACACAAGCTCCAGATTTGGGGAGACCATGCCTTAAAGGAATAAAGCAGAAAGTGATAGAAGAGGACCCCCTCCCCAAATGTCTTCTGGTTTCTATGCACACATACACAGACACACACACTTACATACACCACACAAGTATCTTTTTCACACATACACACAAGCAAAACATAGATACACTACAAATAGATAAATAAACTAAAGCCTCCAGATTGGTCAGTTCCATCTTTCAAATAAATATATCCACTTTATTAATTAGGAAATGTGCACTATTTCAAACTCAACATAACCAAGAAAATTTTCTAACTTCATTGTGTCATGAAAAATATTTCCATATCTCAATATTTTAAAGTTCTTGGATATTTGGCTGTACTTGGAAATATCATTCTAAGAGAATTCATTTCAGAATTATCCTAAAATTTCCGGTCCTGTCTCCAAGATTTGTTGACACTAAGAAATGATGCAACTGGAAGCCATTGGAAATTTAGGACTAGCTCCTAATTTCACCCTGGAAAAGAATGTTCGTCAGGGCACTCTCTTGAGTGATTACCATTCTTTTTGAGTGAGTATGTTAATTGATGGAACAGAGAAAGGATGGTACAATTCAACAGCTGTGGGAGTTGATTCCAGAAACCCCTACAGATATTTGTGTCTGAGCTGGAATTTTTTTAAAGATCGTAAGGACAATAAGCTTTAAATGATTTTCCCTTTAGAAGAGGCCCTCTCTTAGAAGACTTGCTGTATGCTGAAGTAGAACAGTAGGAACACAATGTCAATGGTGATTCACTTACCTTACGTTGATAGTAGTGGGTGTGCTGAGGTGGATTTCCAGCCACAGCTAATGCCTTACTCATGAAAGCTATCTTCAGTGTCGTTCGCTCAACAAGTCAAATTTTTAAAAGTTATTTTTTCTTATGTAGGGGGGTGTTTTGTCTGCATGTATGTCTGTGCCCTACATGTGGGCCTGGTGCCTGAGTAAAGTCAGATCTCCTGGAATTAGAATTACAGATAGTTTGTGAGCCATCATGTGGGTGCTGAGAATTGAACCCAGGTCCTATGGAAGAGCAGTCAGTGCTCTTAACCTCTGAGCCATTTCTCCAGCCCCCCTCTCAATTTTTAATAATTCACAGATCCACCAAATGCATTGTAATCTACATGGTGGCATCAGTCTCTGTTGACGGCATCACAAAAAAATGCTGTTGCATTTTCTCTGTCAACTGCAGCTTGCAGACCACATGCTGGGCTATGGGAAATTCCACCTCAGTCATTACTGAATGGTTCTTCCTCTTTGAGGTTTACACCAGAGTAAGAGAGATTTATAAGTTGCTAAGAAATGAAGAAGCGGGCCTTTGATTTGTATCTTCCTATACTTATCACCATGACAGTGAATTTTAGTTTTCAGTGAGCCTGTAAATATCACTGGTTACTTCCCACCTCCCTGAAAATCTCAGCATGGGGCTCATTGGCAAAACTGGGAAGGATCCAGGGTACAGACACTTTCCAGTGAATCATGTATTTCCAAATAAGATGTCCCCAGAGATGTCTCTTTGGGGGGTGACCAACTGCCACAGGCATGTGGTTTTCAGCTTGAGGGATGGAGCATATAGTTAGTAGCTAAATTAGTCAGCTGAGTCTCGTGGCCACAATGAGTGATTCAGTGGTAGGTATGTGGCTCAAGTTACTTACATGCTTGAAAGGTTCTCTCTTTAGTTCCCTGTGATGCAATATGCCACTGAGATGCCTGAAATATTTCTGGTCATTTTGTTATCACGAAATAGCAACATGTGGGGGAAAAAGGAAACTCAAAGAATCCAAAGGCTGCAGCTGAATCTTAATGATGTGGTGAGTCTGTGCATATGACAGTGACATGAACCAAGTAGACTTTGTCATTTAATCCAATCTGAGTCAGATTTTTTTTTTATTGTATCCCCAAAGTCCCTAGTGGAATTTGGAACGTGGAAGTGAGGGTGATGTTGTAGCCTCTCATTGTTGAATAAGCAGGGCAGGAACGGTCCAAGCGAAACAAGGACATGTCCAGCCCATAAAGTTAGCAGCCTTCATTAAGCTATAGCAAGAGCCGTTGTAAACCATTGCCTCTGATATCCTGGGTATTAGGGTTTGAATGTGAAATGTCTCCCACAGGCTCACGTGCTTGAGCATGGTGGTGGTGTTACTTTGGTAGTTTCTGTAACTATTTGGATATAAGGTCCCCAGTCGGTGGTGCTATTTTGGTAGTTTGTGGGACTTTTGGAATATATAAGGCCTACCTGTTGAAGTATATCCCTAGGATAAATCCTTGAAGGTTGTATCGGCCCTGGGTTTAGGCATGAATGCTCTCTCACTCTGACCCATCACAATGAAGGAATTTCCAACATGCACTCTCACTTCCATGAAATCTGCCACGCCCTCACCATTCATGGTAGATTTCCCTGAAGCATAAGCCAGAATAAACCACTCCCTCCCTATCACTTATGTCAGGCATTTTATCAAAGCAATGATGAAAGTAACAACACATTAGGCATAAGACAATGTCTTTCAAGACTTTTCTGTTATGGAATTGTTAGGTTTAAAAAATCAAAAAGAGAGAACCTCTCAACTTTCCTCATTGCTGTGAGCAAATTCCTATGAAGGAAGGCATTAAAGGAAAAGGGGCTTCTTCTGACTTACATTTTGAAAGGAGGATACAGTCTGTCATGGCAGGAAAGTGTGGTTGCAGAAGTCTGAGGCAGCTTATCACATTATGTCTGCAGTCAGGAAGCAGAGAAAGGACCAGACACTGGTTTGCTCTCGGTGAATCACTTCTTCCAGGAAGGCTACACCTTCTAATGATTCTACAGCCCTCTGAAACAATGCTACTAGCTAAGGGCCAAGTGTTCAAGTGCAGACACCTTTGAGGGATATTTCACATTCAGACTCCATTTTGCTCTTGGCCCCTTATAGGATCATGGCTATACCATAATGTAAACTGCATTCATCCATCTTTAAAAATCACCATAGACTTTTAATAGTCACACCATCACTCAAAAGGCCAATGTCCAAAATAGCAATCTCGTAACATGAGCCTCTGTAAAATCAAAACACCAGTTACATACTTCCAAGAAGGTAACTAGGATTAGACTGGCTTCTGTTGGGCAGAGCAGGAATCCAAACCTCCACAGCTGCTCCCAGAGGTTGATGGGAAAGGGAGAGAAATGAGGACCAATGGGCCATCATGGACCACTGTGGGAGGGAAACCATGGTATGACATAGGCCCAGGGCCAAGAGGAAAGGCAGCAGAAACTGAGGAAATGTGCCGTTCTAGTGCGGACAAAGATTAGGAGGCATAACAAAAGGAGGACACGAGTCATCTGGGACACCAGACCAGAGCTACACAGATTGTGGGCATCAACAGCCAGTGACTATGTAAAGAATGCTTAATGAACAGATAGGGTGCCTTCTGAAAGCACAGTAGCAGAATCAGCAAGTAAACCTCAGCCCTTTCCTACTGCACAAGGAAGGCAAGTTTTCTGGTTCACCTGGGAACCATTGTATAAAGACTTCCTGTATAAAGGCTCCATAGAGCCATAGCCATCTGAGATGAGAAATAGTACCAAGAAAGTATTGATGATTAACATCATCAACTTGACAAGACCTAGGATCACTGGGGGCACCTGTTAGGGGTTATCTAGTTTGTATTAACTGCAGGGCCTGTCTATGGGAGAGTTTCTTCACTACATTCATTGAGATGTGAAGACTTACCCTGAATGTGAATGGCACCTTGTTTTGATGTCCGAGATATAAGGGGGTCTGAGGGAAAGTCATTTTGCTTTTTGCATGCTTACCTTTGTGGCTTGTGCAGGAAGGAGTTCATCTGCCCTGTTGCTACCACTGTCCACAGTCACTGCTGCTGTGGGCACTTTCCCCAGATATCAGAGCCCCGCTTCTATGGCCTTCCAAGACTGAAGACATGGGGCCTTCCAAGACTGAAGTCTTGAGGCCTTTAGTGCCCAACTGGGACTGCTGAGACATTCAGCCTCATACACTGAGAAGCTCCCAAGTTCACAGCCTCTCCAGGGTGAAGATAGACATTGTTAGACTGCCCAGCTCACATGTAGGCTAATTCAATACAGTCTCTCTTTGTATGTGTTCATTCTATCGGTATGTTCCTCTAGAGAACCCTGACTGATACTGACATGAACTTTCAATCAGACTCACTGTTTATCCAAGCCTTTAAGAGACTGTTTTATCTGACAGAGAATAAAATACCTTCTATGAAGAAGTTTAGTTTGTTTTTTTTTTCTACATCATCGGTAGAGATGGGTTCAGGAATGGTGGCAGTAGTATCTTTCTCCCATTTGAATGTGGAATGTGTAAATATGTGACCTCAATTCAACGCATCTTCAGCAAATTAGTCAAGGCTATCCCATTGTGTTTAGTTTACATAAGCCTAGTTTATTTAATCTAAAATTTCATCTCCTGGAAAACAATAGCAAAAATTAAGACTACTATGAGTAGCCCAGAAACAATACCCTGCCCAGTGGGTGGTGGGGAGAGGAATCCGTGAATAATAAGGAGAATTAACCATGCTTCAAAATGTACCTCCATCTTTATTTCTAAACTCTTTTGCTTCTCTGGCATCCATGTGATGAAAATGAATGCAGCTTCCTCCAAAGAGGAGACAATAAAGAACAATGGTGAGAATAACAGTGCTAAGCATCTGGTTTCTGATAGCCATGAAATATTTATTTATTCATTTGAAGTGCTGGTTAGAGTCTAAGGGAGATACTATGGAGTTGCATAGTGTACCCGGTTGAATGAACTGGAGGGAGAAGATGAGGTTGGATCTCTCAGGCACCTCAACGGGGCTAACAAGGGCTGGGTTTGGTCAGTGTTTGCAGTGGCCTTCATTATGTGGATAGCAGTGGCTGCCTCTCTGCTGGAGTGGATGTACTGGGAATGGAGGACAAGCTCACTTTGAGGGTAAGCTTTCCTTAGTTCCAAAGAAGGTGAGAGATTGTACATCGTCCTTTTCAAATCATCAGCTCTAGAAAAGCTTTTAAGGAACATCTGGGGGCTAGGGAGGTGGCTTAGTGGGTAAAGCACTTGATGAGCAAACATGAGGCCCTGAGTTCTGATCTCTAGTAGCCCCCTAAAAATCCAGGAATGACAGCACATGCCTGTCACCTTAGTCTTGGAGAAGCAGAGTCAGGAGGATCACAGGGACTCATTTACTAGCCAGACTAGCCAACTGGTGAACTAGCCAGACTAGCCAACTGGTTCAATAGAAACTCTGTCTCAAAAACTAAGATGGAGAAGAGAGGGACTGAAGAAGTGATTTCAATATCTACAAGCACACTGACACACCTACACACACACACACACACACACACACACACACACACACACATGCTGTGGGATGTTCTGTATGGCAAATGTGTTGCTAATAAAACACTGATTGGCCAGTGACTAGGCAGGAAGTATAGGCGGGACTAACAGAGAGAATTAAAAGAACAGGAAGGCGGAGGAAGTTACTGCCAGCCACCACCAGGACAAGCAGCATGTAAAGATGCCGGTAAGCCACGAGCCATGTGGCAAGGTATAGATTTATAGAAATGGATTAATTTAAGATATAAGGACAGTTAGCAAGACGCCTGCCACGGCCATACAGTTTGTAAGCAATATAAGTCTCTGTGTTTACTTGGTTGGGTCTGAGTGACTGTGGGACTGGCAGGTGAGAGAGATTTATCCTGACTGTGGGCCAGGCAGGAAAACTCTAGCTACACACACACACACACACACACACACACACACACTCATGCACACCACACACGTACACCACATTATGGTGAAAACATTATAGGCACTGGATTGCAAATAGTTGACCACATCATTCACGTGGTGCATGGGGCTTCTTTGTGATCTGAGATGGTGGGAGCCACTGTTTGTTCATTTACAAATGAGCTGACTATTCCCTAGGTCTGTATGAGTTTAAAAAAAAAAGTGACCTGAGCTCAAGCATGAAATACTGATTGCTCTCTTCTCCCGACTGAAGATATAAGATAACCAGCTACTTCACGACCAGCATTGCACCAATGGGGGTGTCTTGCCAGGCCAGTCATTATTGTAGCCCTTAGGGGTAACTGCTGGGTAAGATTTATTCTTCTCCAGTAGCATTATGGAAGCTAGCCAGTAGGAATGAAGCTTCCAGGTTGGTATCAACTTGATTTCTCTATGTTCAGTGATTTAAGAATATGGCATCTTTGGCAACAGAGCCTTAGCATCAAGTCCTGGAAGGTTACTAAGAATAGTGGCAATGGCCTGTAATGTTTTGTGGTCTATGGGACCACACTGGCACTGGCCATTTAAAAAAATATTTACTGGCCATTTGTATTTCTTCTTTTGAGAACTCTCTGGTTAGTTCCATGCCCCAATTTTTAGTTGAGTTATTTGCTTTCTTGATGTTAAGTGGCTTTTTTTTTTTTTTTGGTCTTGCTTTAGTTTTTGTATGTTCTGGACACCAATACTCTGTCAGATGTGTATCTAGTGAAGCTCTTTTCCTATTCTGTAGACTATCTCTCCACTCAAGCAGTGGTATTCGGTGGCAAAAAGAAAACTTTTTAGTTTCATGAGGTTTCAACCAACATCCTTCTCTGGATTTTTGGTTTGTTTTTGTTTTAAATTTTCATACCAGGAAAAATTCTGCAGACTGCTTGACTCATTCCGCACAAGCCAGTATTTTTCAATATGTGACATTAACTCCAAATTAACCTCCGGTGTATTCCAGTATTGCATTAAGGAAGTGATTTACTATCGTTCTGTTTAGGGTTAGAAGAAAGCTAAAGCAATCAAGTTTTCTGCCTGACGAGTGAGTCACTGTGCTCCTTATCTGTTTATGAAGAGGCAAGAGCACTGAGCATCCCCGTGCATCCAGTGAATTATGGAAGTCTTGCGAGAGCAGGCCATCAGCCATGGATCTTCCTGCTGTCTCACCCCTGCAGTTTACTGAGAAGGGTTTTTCGTGATAGAACTGGGTCTATCACAATTTATTTCTGCTTGGCTGGCTCCTAGCCTAGAGTTCTGAATCCCAGTTTAGAAGCAGGAGTGTGGTGGTATTGTATTGCCCAAAATATTGTGTACGCTAATAAACTTATCTGGGGTCAGAGAACAGGACAGCCACAATATTAAAGGTTAGGCAGTGGTAGCACACGCCTTTAATCCTAGCATTCCAGAGGCAGAAATCCATGTGTTCAAGGATACACCCAAGCATGGTGACCAATGCCTTTAATCCCAGAAAGCAAGCCTTCAATCCCAGGGAGTGGTGGTAGAAAGCAGAAAGGTATATAAGGCGTGAGGACCAGAAACTAGAGGCATTTGCCCTGGAGAGGCATTTGCCCTGGAGAGGCATTTGCCCTGGAGAGGCATTTGTCCTGGAGAGGCATTTGGCCTGGAGAAGCATTTGGCCTGGAGAAGCATTTGGCCTGGTTAAGCATTCAGGCTTCTAGCAGCAGTTCAGCTGAGAGTCATTTGGATATGAGGACATAGAGGCTTCCAGTCTGAGGAAGCAAGACCAGCTGAGGATCTGGCGAGGTGAGATAGCTGTGGCTCGTTCTGTCTCTCTGACCTTCCAGTGTTCACCCCAATACCCGGCTCAGGTTTGATTTTATTAATAAGAACTGTTAAGATTCATGCTACACAGGAGCTTAATAAAAATGACACTGAGAAATGGCCACACCTATCCACTCCCTTCTCACCTTGCACTGGTTCCTTGGTCCCCACTATTCCCTGAATATTCAGGCTCCTAAGGTCCTTTTAATCAGATGTCCTTGTCCGAGGCTTTTTGGAATCACTCAACGAGAGGTGCCAAACCCAGCACTCCACGTCTTACACTGCAGTTAATTGCTCCACCAGCCTTAGGAAGCTGATGGTGTTTTTCCTCCATTGTATATGAAGAGTCTGGAGCATAGGGGCATTTAAAACAGGATGAGCATTAGAGCCTACATTTCTGAGTTGAAAGGCTGAGGTTCTAACCAGGTACTGTATACCCATCTGTTGCCACTTGGTTTCGACAGGATTTCTCTTTCTTTACAGACAGTTGACTGTTAAAAAAAAAAAAAAAGATCAAAATTAAGGTGCAGAGGTTTTGTTCCTGTAAGTCAAAGAGGTCCCATGTGCACCCATACTGCTGCAAATAAATGGTGACTTATTGAAATGGGCGCTGCAAATATCCCAGGAATGCTCCATTTTAACATCCAAGCTGTTAAACAGCGTTGACTGTTTATCTGCCATTATGAAGTCTAAATTATAATTATTATGTCACATAACAGTCAGGGCCATAAGCGATGAGGAGAAAGCATGTTTTTCCTTGTGATATGTCACATGAAGACAACACGAGATTTTTAAAATATAAAAATGTAGAAAGATAAAGAACGATTATGAGTCTTTATGTAGAACTCAGCTTATTTTTATGAAGTTTCTGACTGCCAAGGTTTGGAAACGATCTGTTTCTCCAAAGGTTTAAATGAGTTGAAGATTTTTGTCTTCAATTTAAAACAATGACGTTATATACTATTTAAGAAGTGAGACTCCATAGAAGATAATTAGGTCACAGGGGCTCTAGCCTTTGGAATGAATTAATGCCATCCCTTCAGAGTGGTTCAGATCTCAAAGAAATCTCATTTGTAACTCCGCAGGAATGGGTTATCATAAAAAGAATGAGCATAACCTTCCAGTTCCCTTGTTTCATTGGCCCAAATATCTGTCCCTTTTGCATGAGGCTGGTTCCTTTCTCAAGCTGCCAAAATCCCAAAGCACTGTATCAATTACCCAGACTCAAGTATTTTGTTACAGCAACACAAAACTGTCTAAAACCCTGCTTGTTGGAAGTTAAACTCTCTTTGGTAAAGTTCCCAATCAATTCCATGCTGTTTACATGCCATTTCATCTTACTTAAGTACATGGGAGAAATATGGACTAAAAATATGATATCTTTTAAATGATAATATAAAATACATCACTAGAAAGTAAAGAAAAACGTAATCCATTCATTCTGGCAAAAAATATTTTTGTCAAGTACTTGATTTTTCCTGGCTACCAGGAGGACTGGGGAGAACAGAGTCCAATGTGGGGGTCCAAAGATAAGCAACACAGCACTGGGTGAGCACAGTAGGAGTTAAATGAGAAAGGGAGAAAAGGATGACCAATCCTAGCTTGCTCTTCAGGGGTCCAGGGAGATGTTCCAGGAAACTTGCTGCTGCTTCTGAAGTCTCAAGGCTGAGTGGGATTCAATAAAGTGGGGGAGAGTGCTCGGACAGAGCCAGGTCACACAAAAGCCTGGCTTCATTCTAAGGAAATGAAAGTAGTTCACTGTTATTGGAACTTACCGTAAGAGAGGAAATAGAAACTCATAAAAGCTGAGTCAAAGTAGAAGTTAAGTGTTAGAGACTCTCATATCTAAAATTCATAATTCAGACTTTTATATTAAGGTCAATACATACATATGAAAAAGTTTTCAGCAGTGAATGACATAATTAAATTTGTCCTTTACTGAGATAACTCTTGGCAAGGTGTCTAAGATAGATGGAGGAGAGCAGTCTAAAGGCAGCATTAGCCGATATTGAGAAGAGAGACTTGATGAAATGACCAGGAGAAATTTCATGTGGGTCAGGTCTGAGCAAGGTGGCATCTGGGCGGCAAGAAGCAGACAGATACAAAGGGTATTTAGGATAGTGGGCCTTTTAGCTGGATAGCATACATTTAGAAGAAGCAGGAAATCACCCTGAAACCAACAGATGGATTTCTGCAAGTTCTGATGCTGGTGGGTTGGGTATTCAAAAATGGTGTTAACTGGATCAGAAGGAGCTTATGTAAGTCTCTGCCCTTTGCTATTGTCACCTTGCTCTTTTACTCTTTGTCCTATAAAAGGTATCAATAAGAGAGACTGGCTGACACACATGATCAGGGAGCCTTTCCCTCTGATTCTGGAGAGACCCTTCAAACTTGTATATTCCTTCATAGAAGTAATTTGGCTCATGAGCTATAGTTTAACTTGCCCTAATCTAGGAGAATGTGTTCCCCAAATTAATAACTGCATTCAAAGGGCAGAAAGTGTGTCAGTCTGTTCCATTAAAGGTACCTTATTTTGCGTGCAAGTCTCAATGACAACTATCACCACTCACATTTATAGTAGTCTACTCATTGTTTCTGATGATCCAGCTGCTTTTATCCAGACCCACACAGGCCAACTCTATGGGTATGAAGGGAGACCATCCCCTTTGCATACCCTAAATCATTGATGGTAGTAGAACTCTCTGCAGTTCCTCCTGGGATGCAGGTTGCTTTTCATTTGTCGTATTCGGCAGGAATGTAGATATGGGTATATATGTGTACACCAGTAGGAGGAATTGTAGAAATTTCAGAGTGTGTCCACCCTCACTACAATAGGGCAACCATTGTGAAGACTCTGTCAGCTGCCTTAGATAACTGTATAGATGGAGACTAGGGAAGTAGATAAACTAAAATTCAGTGTATCACCTAGCCTTCATTTATCATACATCCAACCACTACTCCACCTGGAGTTCCTGATGAAGTTCTGAGTACACCAGCAACAGAAGGGTCAGATACCAGTTTTAACAGTGCTCACAAACTCTTTGTATTTCCCCTTCCTCCTTATTCTGTTGAATCAGATTCCCATGGAGAAAGATTGGAAGATTTGTGTACCTATTTTAGGTATTATTATAAGGTTATTTTCCAATGGCCCTTAGCTCCTCTTTTGATAGGCTTTAATATAAAAAATCGAAACTGGAGGGAGGACTACAAATTTCCGCTGTGGTAACCGATACCACACTTCTGCTCACTTCTGTATATGCAGAAATAGAATAATACAAATAATCAACCCAAGTCAGCAGTCTCTTAGCTGATAGAATAGATCCCTGTTAAGACATTTAGAGTGACACTCTGACCTAGTCATGATAGACTTATGTCAACAACAGCTGTGATTGTTAAACTCCTAGAGTCCCATGTTCTGCGACTCTGGAATCCTGTTACTAGAATCTCAATAACAATGTAGTGTCTGGTTTTATGGCTGTCCTTGTCACAAAGACAGCTGCTTCCATCAAACTAAACAACTGTCAGTGCCCCTCTGACCATCATACACATTCAGCCTGGACCCCTAAGGGAGCACATCTCAAAACAAGGGGATTGAGTATCATCCCCGAGATCAGGAATGAATGACAAGGGGGAAGAAGAGATAGAAAAAAACAATGTGAGGACTTTTTTCACAACAGGGTACTTCTAGGTACAACTGATTGCTCAAGTCTGTGCACACAATCAAAAGAAAAACACCTTGCATCTCAGCATCATCCATTGGTCAAGAAATGGAAGCAGACCTTAGCTATATGTTTTGACAGAACAGTCAAGGGAGGGCAGACCGAGGTTTGAGTTGGAAAGGCTACAAAAGCCAAATGGGTAGGCATTCAGTGGTGCTCAGTCCTTTAGAATACATTAGCCCCTCAATATGTTTGTTTGGCAGGTACTAAATTTAAATATATGTATGCAAAAGATAAATTTTTCTCACTTGTAACTGTCTCTGCTAACCACCAGTATATTACATCCAACATACTCCACATTTTCCTTTTCTTTCTTACTCCTAAATGCATTTTGGCTTAGAACCTCTGAATCTTGGACTACATTCTGGTAACAAGGCAGGGTGCTGTCAGCAACTGCCAGCTTTCCAGCTGACTAGTTCTCAGAAGTGATCAGATGAGAGTGACTCATGCCTCCTGGAAAAGGTGGGCAGAGGCCTGATTCCCTGCATTCCTGTGAGTCTTCCAGCATAGGGGAGCAGAGAAGCAATGGGATTCATGGATTCACAGAACACTGGGCACATGGTGGAAAGAGAGGCACTCTCTTTTAAGGAACTCTTCACTGCTTTTAGAAGATTGAGAGAATGCATTAAATATGTTTAAGCAGCCTATTTAGTAAAGATGTTTCATCATTGATCTTATTAAACATAATGATGTTGTGCCTGGCTCTATTCCCTACCATTTCTCTTGCTCAGTAGTGGTTTCCAACACAGCAATCATTTTCCCTCTATTATGTTCCAAAGACAACATAAGAACTATAGCTACTGTATCATCAAAGCTGAGCTTTGAGGTTATTATCTGCATACTGACAATAACTTCATGCTGTTAAGCAAACGGTCTGTATTTGTAAAAGATATTGAATTTCTTAAGCTCATTCCAAGGCAGACAATAGATACATTAGTGGGCTCTTATTATGAAATTTATATCCTAGACATATCTGAAGCTCCCTCTATGTCAAGGCATTGCATCAAGCTCTTGATGAAAAGAGCTAAGATATGAGGACTGGCATGGGGAGCTGGGGCTCTAGTAAGAAGGCACTTGATAACCTAGCAAGTTTCGGCAAGAGCATCATGGAGGAAAGACAGGCTTCAATGAAGAAACAGCATTTATTCTGAATCCTGACAATAACGTGTTCCTGATGCTGAAGTGATGAGATGAGACTGCAATCTAGAGCAGCAAGTCAAGGACAAGATGTGGCGGTCCTTCTCCCTGTGTCTGACTTCTCTGCTTTCATGGCACTTGTTAACCACCTCTCTCAGGATGCTCCTGCAGCCACCTTCACGAACAGCTCACAAATTCTGCCTTTCCTCACATCAGAGACAAGCACATTGTACTCCATTCCTGCAGGAAGCAAGCTTGATAGTACCCCATCCTAAGTGCATGGGAATTGGTTGAATATTGTCTTAGTCAGGGTTCTTACTGCTACAGTGAAACACCATGACCAAAAGCAAGTTGGAGAGGAAAGAGTTTATTTGGCTTACACTTCCACATTGTAGTTCATTACTGATGGAGTCAGGAAAAGAACTCAAGCAGGGCAGGAACCTGGAGGCAGGAACTGATGTAGAAGCCATGGAGGGGTGCTGCTTACTGGCTTGCTCACCATGGCACCACCCACAATGGGCTGGACCCTCCCCACCAATCACTAATTAAGAAATGTCCTACGGTCGGATCTTATGGAGGCATATTTTTCAATGGAGTTTCCTCCTTTCAGACGACTGTACCTTGTGTCAAGCTAACATAAAACTAGCCAGCACAAATATCTACCTCTGGATATAAATTCCTAAGCATGGCATCCTACTGATGATGTCTATCAGCAAAGTGGCTGCATTCCTAGGTCTATTTTCACGTTTACTTAGGTGAGGATTTCAATGGCAGGAGCAAAACTTACTAAGTTGTCACATTTCTCTCAATGTGTGGAAGGAAAATTTATTTTAGGAGCAGTAGGTGACCAGACGAATAGGTGCTGTGGGTGACAAGGTGTAATCATCCCTGGTGGAGTATTTAAGTGTTCAGGCTTTGCAGTGATTTTGTAACTGATGACATTTTCCACTTTCCCTCACTCTGTGTTATGGAAGTGATTCTGTAGTCTGATGTGCATAATTGAATTAACTAGATACTTAGAAATTGATACTTGGATTCTGCAACTTAAACCAGACTTTCTAAAGTGAATCTGTGTTTTATGAGCTCCTCACAAGGTCGTAAGGTGCAGCCAGAGCTGATGAACACTTCCAAACAACAGAGAAAGTGGAAAGAGAACTTATATTTAAGTGTCTTGTGGGCATTTTCCATGGTGTGTGTGTGTTTGTGTGTGTGTGTGTGTGTGTGTGTGTGTGTGTGTGTCTGTGTGTGTGTCTGTGTGTGTGTCTGTGTCTGTGTGTGTCTATGTCTGTGTTTAATAACAATAGTATGGGAACTTGCAGTGGAAATTATTTTTAGAGTTACATTTCACTAACTTGTATGAAATACTTCAATAAGCTGCTCAAGGTAAGAGGTGGGTCCTCCTGAGAGCATGCATAAGAAACAAAGCAGTATTATAAGCATAAGATATGAAAGGAAACAGCTTTGAATGAGTGGGGAAATGCAAAAGTAATATGAAATACAGAGCAAAGCAACTTGGCTGCAAACCTCCCAACCCTTTAAGACTTGAGTTCCTAGAGCTTGAGGAATGCATTCCTGTTTCTTGGAATTTTAGAGGAGATTTCTCCTGGGTGATGTGGGGGACTCTGGAATCAGGGCTAGGAACAACAGGAATGCCTCTGTGGATGTCTGATCCATCCACGGCACCAGCTAACATGCATGGAGAGAATGTGAGACGCTCTGAAGGGAGAAGTGTGGAAGACACTGTCGCATGGTGACAGAATTTGTCACTTTAGTCACAGACCCACAGGATGACCCACATTTTTGAGGTTCCACAGATAGCCATGGTGACCAAAAATGTCCCTCCAAGCACTGAGTTCCTGGAGAGTAATTAAAAAGTAGGACTCCCACAGGATGCTCTGTTGAATGTGAGTCCTAACAGATGTTAAGTGGAAACTATTATCACAGGTCTCACGGGCAGAGAAGCTAGGGAAGTGTCATAAAGGGTAGCACTTCTAGAGCACTTAACACGTATAGTGAAACCTTCTGCATGGCCACCCCAAATATACCAAAGAACCAGAACTCCTGAGACTCCCTTTGGGAAACATTGCTTCAGATCTATGTATGGCAAAGAGACCACACTTGGAATTTTTGCAAGAAATTGACCAAAAGAACTTAAATATATATGAACCTTTTAATTTTGTCCATTTTAAAAAATAAAAAGAACCAAAGTGAATCTTTTCATTTTGAATATTCTTTCCTAGAAAGAATTCTTTTGAAAAATAAATGTGAGGCTGTGGTGATGGCTCAGTGGTTAAGCATGTGCCAGGCATCTATGAGGAACATAGTTCAAATCCCCAGAATCCACATAAATATTAATTAGGTGGACAGAGTGGCTCACCTGTAATTTCAGCCTCAGAAGGAAGAGACAGAGGATTCCCCAGAGTAATCTGGCTAGTGAGACTAGTCAAATCAATGACCTGTAGATGTGATTGCTTCATTGAATTAGGTTCTCAGAAAAATGGATGGGGATAATTACTGACATCAATCTCTGGTGTACACACACACACACACACACACACACACACACACACACACACACACACAAAATGGAAAAGGGTAAAAAAAATAAAAAAAGCAAGTTTTTATGGCCACCCAGAGGCATCATACCATCTGTGGGTATTTCTCCCAAGAACATTGTTAACAAGATGCAATCACTCTTCCAGAATGTACTTCATCTCTGGAGACTAACATCCCTGTTGAAAGTTGGGATAATATTCATGAGAGCAGTATGGAGCTTGGAGGTTAAGGAGTCATCTGCTGCACTTTTAGGGTACAATCATGATGTGATGTGACTCTGTAGATGGGAGGCAAACTGGGAAGCCTTTGTTCATAGCAGGAAGTTAGAAGCAAGTATGACTGTAATTAAACTCTGAGATTTCTTTATTGAAATGGAAGTGTGTGGTGGGTATAGTCATAGAGTAGAAGTCGGGGACATGAATTCCAATCCTTAAAAAAAAATCTTAAAGAACTCAGAACCTGCAAACCTTCTTAGAACTTCAGGGTTTCTATTGCTATAATTCTCAGTGAGCTAATTGTAAGAAAAGTATACAGTTTCTTTAAGAAAGTTTTCCCATGAAGGGAAAATCTACAGAGAAAACTGAACCAAACTAGTGGGCACCATTAACTTTAGACCAACAGCTGTGGAGCCTGCATGGGACTGGACTAGACCCTCTGCATAAGTGAGACAGTTGTGTAGCTTGGTCTGTTTAAGGGGCCCCTGGTGGTGGGATCAGGACCCATCCCTGGTGCATGAGCTGGCTTTTTGGAGCCTATTACCTATGGTGGTGGGACACCTTGCACAGCCTTCATGCAGGCAGGAGGGGCTTGGACCTGCCTCAACTGAATGTACCAGGCTTTGCTGACTCCTTTTTGGGAGGCCTTCCTTTTCAGAGGAGGGGATGGGTGGATTGGGGAGGGTCGCTGAGGGGGAGTGGGAGGAGGGATGAGAGGGGGAATCTGTGGCTGGTATATAAAATGAATAAAACATTTCTTAATAAAAAAAATGAAAGAAAGTTTTCCCACCCCGTGAATCTTTAATGCACCTTCCCTTTCTCCAGTGATCACACAAAACCCTGGAGTTGTAGACTGCTGGGAAAGAGTGAAAGATCCAGGATCTGAGGATTTTGCAGAGCTTGGGTCCTTGATTTCAGTGCCCAGTTCTAACGCCCATGCACTCAGCTATGGTGACCCAGGATGTGGTATTTCATGCCTGCTCAGTTTCTCTAGCACCCTGTCAGATGCCCCTGACTAAATGTTTTACCAGTGGCTTTCTCTCTGCCATCTCCACCTTGGATGCCATGGATCACTGAAAAGCGCACAGTAAGGAAAACATTTTTTTTTTTCTGGAGTTTGTGAAGAGTTCACTTTTTACAAATGTCACATTTTCCCTCACAACCCCCAGCAATGATCAGCACATCCTTTCTCAAAAATAGTAAGCCAAGAGCCAGGAGACTTGGTCCATGCCTTTAATTCCAACACTCGGGAAGCAGAGACAGGCAGAGATCTCTTTGAGTTTTGAGGCTAGCCTGGTCTACAAAGTGAGTTCCAGGACAACTAGGGTTACACAGAGAAACTCTGCCTTAGAAAAAACATAATAATCCATTGGATGGTTGTATTATAAAGAATTCGCCATTTTGTTCGACATCTGAATTAGTTAGGTAGCAGGTCCAAAGTGTACATAATTTGAACAAAGCTCTCCTAAACATTCTGGTATTTTCTCCACTCCCTCAGAGCCCAGCATGGGGCCTGTTCTTTCCTTCATTCCACACCTTACTTTTCCTTTCTACATGAAGGAAAATGCTTGTTCTTCAGCCTGGAACCCTCTTTCTCCTGTTTTGTTTTTCCTCAGTGATAAGTCATCATGCAGATGATTAACCATGGCCTCCGCATTTAGATGGGGATAACTGCCCAGGGCACAAGCTAAGACTTATTTTGATGAGTAATGTAATAATCAAATTTCTGTTATTATATTTTTTTTCTTGTGGAAAGAAAATTTGGGGTACAATTTGTAGCTAGTCTCCTTTTTCTGTGAAGCAATATGATTTCCACCTTTCTCAGGTCTGCTCTCCAGGACCTGGAACATTCCAGGAGAGAGCTTTCCCACTGAGTTACACCCCAGCTAGTGTTTACTCTTGTACCATCAACACACTGTGTTTATTACTAGACCACATCATGATAAGTCCATGTGGTGGAAGGAAGGTTCCCCCCTGGGTCTTAATAGTTTTCCTTTATGAAATTTGCTCTTGTTATTCTTGGCTCTCTGCACTCATTAGAATTTTAGTATCAATATAAAATAAAAAATTACAATGTGTAATCGTTGTGTGCTCTATTAATATAATTATGACTAAAGATGGTATTTTAGTTGCTTTCCTGAAAACTGAAACTGAAAGTTTTTTCTATGACCCACCCAGTTCGCAGCTGCTCAGACCCAAGTAAACACACAGAGGCTTATGTTAATTAAAACTGCTCAGCCATTAGCTCAGGCTTCCTACTGACTAGCTCTTACACTTAAATTCAGCCCATTTCTGCTCATCTATATGTCGCCATGTGTTCTGTGGCTTTACTGGTGTGCCATTCATTACATGTTGCTCCCTGGACAGCAGACTGGTGTCTCCTGACTCAGCCTTCCTCTTCCCAGAATTCTCTTCTCTGCTTGTCTTGCCTATACTTCCTGCCTGGGCTACTGGCCAATCAGCATTTTATTTATTAACCAATCAGAGCAACACATATTCACAGCATACAGAGTGATATCCACAGCACTTTCCTATTGTAGTTATAGAAGACTATGGCCAAGGCAATGTATGGAAGAAAGACTTTATGTGGGTTTATGGTCCTAGATTAGTTAGAGTCAATGATGGTGGAGCAGAGACAGGCCGCAGGTGTCAGACACGGCTTCTGGAGCAGAAGCCGGGGTGTTCACATCTTGAAACACAAGTACAAAGCAGAGAGAGTGAACTAGGAGTCTTTAAACTCTCAAAGCCTGCCCTGCCCCCCAGTGACATACTTCTACCAGCAAGGCCATACTTTCTAAACCTATGCAAACAGCATCACCAACTGGGGACGAAATATCCAAACATCTGAGACATTGATAGAACTTCCTTTCCAAGCCACCAAAGATGGGATGAAAGCAAGCGGGGCACACACAGAGAATTGAGCACTCTTCTCAGCAGTCCAATGGGGGAATCAATATTGGGAGTAGTAGTATTATGGCAACCACTGTGTATGTAACAGAGGATATTGCGGTAAGTAGCCATGACTTATTCTATGATCTGCCACCATCTTGAGAACCATAATCATTAATATGGAAGAAGAAAGAAGCAATTAAGCTAGAGAAGGTTTACGTGAAACAATTGCCTTAAAGTTAAAATCGATGTGTTTAACTTTATATCGATATGTAAGTATGCATGTGTTTGTGGGTATTCAAGTAGCCCTCAATTCAAGATCACATTCTACATAGTAGAGACATCTCTAGGCTGGTTCCCCATATGTTCACTGCAAGTTTTGGAACCACAAACATAAAAGCGATGACAAACATCACCAGCACCCACGATACCGTGTGACATGAAGGCTTCTCAGAGATATAACTGATTTTTGTACAAGGACAAGAAACACATGAGATAATTCCAGGATGTTTTTGTCGTAACTAAAATGTCATGCCAAAATGAATCAATCTGAGGATGCTTCCTATGGCCAAAATGAGGCAATTAAATATATTTGTATCTGTGAATCTGTAATAATTCTAGCTGTTCATGTGTCATAGTTAGATTCTGCTGTCAACAGGACGAAAACCTAGAGTCACCTGGAAAGAAGGAATCTCAATTGAGAATTTATCTCCATTTGATGGGCCTGTTTGGCATGTATGCAGGGCCTTTTCTTGATTTTTTTAATTGATGTAGGAGGTCTAGCCCATTGTGGATAGCACAACCCCAGGCAGATGGGTCTGGGTTATATAAGAAACCTGGCTAAGCACAAGCTACAGAGAGTAAGCAGCGTTTCTTTGTGGTCTCTGCTTCAGTTCCTGCTTCCTGCTTGCTTTGAGATGTGTGATCTCTCAGCCTCCTGCTTTAGCTGCCATATGCCACTTGCTGCTGTGCTGGGATGATGGACTCTATCCCTCTGGAGCCATGAACCAAAATAAACTCTTCTGTAAGTTGCTTTGGTCCTGGTGTGTTGTGTGATATTTTGTTTGTGTTCTGACAAATAAAGCTTGCCTGGAGATCAGAGGGTGGAGCTAGCCACTAGTTAACCACAGAGGCCAGTCAGTAGTGGCACACACCTTTAATCCCAGTACTTGGGAGTAGGAAGCAGGACGATCAGGAGTTCAAGACCACCCTGGGTTCCCTAGATCGATCCAGTCTAAAAGAGAAACAGAGCCAGGCAGTGGTGGTGCATGCCTTTGTTCCTAGCACAAAGGAGTCTCATGCCTTTAATCCCAGCACTAGGGAGGTGGAGACAGGAATATAAGGCAGGTGAGACAGGATCTTGCCTCATTCAGTCGGAGGATTTGTAGAGGTCAGAACTCTCTAGTGGCTGGCTGCTCTGCTTCTCTGATCTTTCAGCTTTCACCCTCAATATCTGACTCCAGGTTTTTCATTGTTAAGACTAATTAGGATAGCAATTCAATGGTGCTCTGTCACAGCAACAGGAAAGTAACAAACACAAGTTCCCACTGCACTTTAGGAGGAAAAAACTAGCTCATATCATACATAGTCAAACAATCCTTCTTAATATTGCATCTCCCCATCCTTTTATATCTAAGAGGAAATGATCTGACCCTTTCCTGGAAATGAAGACTATTATTTGTTCTTGTCCTAGAATGATTGGCATCAGGACTATCCGTTCCCTGCACTGAAAATTTGCACTTCCATTTAAAAGGCATAATCTAGCCTCAAGGCCCCAGAAAAAAAGTCACGACAGCTCTTCTCTTCCTTCCTCTAATCTTACTCTTTCTTGAGTCCACCCTGACAGGGTTTTCTCCTCGAGGGTTCTCTGAAACAGCTTGTGTCCAAGATCTCCAATGATCTTCATGTCACCAAATCTAGATGGCTGATGATTTATCCCAAGTTTGACTTATTACTTGTAGACAGTAGCATGTGGGAGATACCATCATTTGAGCCCAATAACGTATTTATTAAAATCACTTATTTGTTTGAATGAATATTCAGGTTAAGGGCATCTTTACATCAGGAAGCATTGTCTTTTTATTCTAAAGTATGTATTAAGATGTATGGTACACTGGGTCTACTTTTAAATTGTTTCTCTGTTATAACTGATTTCCCCTCAAGTTCTGTGCAAATAAAAGCTCCAGAATAAGGGAAACCTCAACATTTAGAAATTAAAACTCTAATAACCCTCAAAAGATGGTACTTCCCATTGACTCTCACTATGACAAATCAGATCAAATCCTAAAGTTCTCTATTTATGACATACTTGTTAAAACCAACACA
Source organism: Peromyscus attwateri (assembly GCA_902168425.1). Lineage (NCBI taxonomy): Eukaryota > Metazoa > Chordata > Mammalia > Rodentia > Cricetidae > Peromyscus > Peromyscus attwateri. The sequence goes on along the minus strand of CABHPP010137723.1, from coordinate 32,252 downwards.
TCACTGATCTTTAAAAAATCCTTCTTTAGCCCTTATCTCGAACCATTAATCTTATAATCTCATCTAGGTTTTCTAATATATCACTGACACTTCAGAGTTAATTTCGATATCAAAGCTCTTTGTTTGTTGTTATTCTTTTTTGTCGTCTGTGATAGAAGCCACACAAGCTGGCCAAAACCTGTCTTTTCTCACCCTGGACCTGTTGGGAGTACATTTCCCTGCGGTCCCTTGCAGGTGATAAAGTTCCCACCAAGGAACATGAACAGAGACATTACAATTCACTTTCAGGACTTTTCACTCAGCCTCCTCCAGTGTCTTCCTCTTTGGGGCTGACTTCCACAATGACCCTGTGGAAACAAATGCCAATTCACCAACAGACCTGAATTTATGAAAAACTGTGATGCCATAGCAGATGACCTGGAAACAGTCTTTGCCAGAAGAATGTATTTTTATTTAAGCCACTGATTTTTGGAGTCTCTTTGATTAGCATTGTCCCTAATAACATAGGGATGGGCACATAAAAGTGAGTGCCATAACAAACACCTGAATATATGATATTAGCTTGATGCTTACACTGAAGTGGGGAGGAACTGAACATCAAAAACTAGAAAACTAGAGTCTCTGTGTTAACCATAGAGGAAACACACACACACACACACACACACACACACACACACACACACACCCCTCTTCTATGCTAACTTGGAAAACATACCAAGAACTCCCAGATTCCATAGCTCTAGGGTAATCAGCCACAAGCAATAAACATGTTAAAGTATGTTGGCTCCTATTTGTTGCTTGTAGATAAATATTACAAGAAAGGTGGACTCTGTTAGGAACTGGCTAGATTTTCATGAATTGGAAAAAAATCACAAGAGGGAAAATAAAACACAAATAAATAGAAAATTTCAAGGCTTCCCAGGGCTGAAGAAATTAATAATTTCAGTACATCAAATAACTGAAGAGATTTAGGCCAAAAATAAAAGGAAATTCAGCCCCATGATACAGATAACATCAAGGGCATTGCTTTTGTCAAAGTCTGTCTGAGCACTTCAGTGGGGATTCTATGATGGTGAGCCAGATGAAGGAGGCGCTGCCCATAAAAGGTCTAGAACATAATCTGTGGTCAATTTAGCAGTGTGTGAAATTGGGAAGAAGTAGGTCAGAAGCCGATGAAGTTTTCGAGAAAACTAGAATGTCTAAGAAACCACAAGATTGACTATGTAAAATTGCCCTCATACAACAGAAAGCAGGTACTGGAAAATGCCAACTCCTTATAACATACTCCCTTATAACCATCTCACATGGCCACCAAGCAGTGGTTCTCAACCTGTGGGTTGTGGCTCCTTTTTATGGGGTGGAACAGCCTTTTCACAGGGGTTGCCTGAGACCATTGGAAAGCACAGATATTTACACTATAATTCATAGCTGCAGTGGAATTACATTTTAAAGTAGCAACAAAAATAATTTTATGGTTGGGGTTACCACAAAATGAAGAACTGTATTAAAGGGTCACAGCATTAAGAAGGTTGGGAATCACTCTTCTAGGGCTTGGCATTCTTCACCATACCCCCTGTTCTGTTTTGCTTCTGTTGTTGGGCTAAAATTCTGACCAAAAACAACTGGGAGGAGGAAATGATTTATTCGTCTTACACCTTACAATCCATCATCGAGAAAAACCAAAGCAGAAAGAACTCAAGACAGAACCTGAAGCAGAGACCATGGAGGAATGCTGCTTATTGGCTTGCTCCCCCTGGATTACTCAGCTCTTTCTTATCCAGGCCAATCCCACCACCTAGGAATGTCACCACCTACAGTGGGCTAGGACTGATTAGTAATTAAGAAAATGCTTCAGAGGTGTTGCCACAGACCAGTCTGATGGTAGCAATTCTTCAATTGAGATTCTCTTCCCCAGATATTTCTAGTCTGTGTCAAGTTCATAAAAATTAACCAGCACACATCAGCAACAGAATTCCACCATGGCTGTGGACTAGGGACTGTTTTCAGAGTCTGTTGTGGTATTTTGTCTATTTCTTTATTGGGTAGAACCTGATAACTCATTTTTAGTCCTATGATGTTAGACCTTATAGAATAATATTGAGTATCTTAGGGTTTCCATTTATGCGAAAAGACACCGTGACCACAGCCACTCTTATAAAGGTAAACACTTAGTTGGGGCTGCTTACAGTTAAAAGGTTTAGTCCATTATCATCACGGCGAGTTAGAATGGCAGCATGCAGGCAGACATGGTGCTGGAGAGGTAGCTGAGAGTTCTGCATGCAGATCCAAAACAGCAGGAAGAGAGAGTGACACTGGACCTGACTTGGCCTTCTGAAATCCCAAAGCCCACCCTCAGTGACACACATCCTCCAACAAGGCTATACCTATTCCAACAAGGTCATACCTCCCAATAGTGCCACTCCCTATGAGTATATGGGGGCCATTTTCATTCAAACTAACACATTCCACTCCCTATTCCCCATACACTTGTAGCCATTCATAATGCAAAGAGCATTCCGTCTCACTTCAGAAGTTCCCATAGTCTTTCAGTCTCAACCCTGTTTGAAAATTGAGAGAACATCTAACTACCATATAGACACCCAATATTTTGAGATCAATGCAATAATAAAGAAGGTGGAATAGATTTTTTTCTTCCTTCTTTGAGTTCTTTTGAGTATGTTTGAGGTAGGGAATGGTGGTCATAAGAACCATCTGTGAAATGCTAGCTTTCAACCAAAAATCTGTTCTGTTTTTCTTCAGAGATACAGACTTTATTTCTTAGCTTCCCATGTAGGGAAATGACTAAGTTTTCTTCAATGGGATATGACCACATGCCATTTTACCCTTGGCCCATGAAAGCCTCTCACACTTGTCCCAGTATGTCTTGTCTTCTTATTGGCTGACTGAAGTTGTTAAGCTTTGAATCCTCTAGACACCAGACGTTGGTGATACCATCATCATTACTCGAGCCCTTAAATGACCATGGAGGAGAGAATTTCCATCAGTCCAGATCTTCTCATAATGACTTCTCAGAAATTTGGTATTTTTAACTCCAGTTTTGCATATTCTAGTATATTATATTAAAAAGCAGCAAAGTTTGTTTTTTGTAGAAGTTGCTAACCTTTTCAATAAAGATCAGAGTTGATGCACAGAATCCAAGATCTCTACAGTGTCTCTGATAGCATACCTGTTAGCCAGCTTAGATTGAACAGTCCCTTCTTCTGATTATCTTTAATAAACACAATCTTAGTCTTTATTCTCCCACTCCTTCCTCCCTTCTTCTCCCTCTTCTCCTGTGCCCTCTGTTGTACTCCCCTGTCAAAACTCCAGCTCTAGTTTCATCCCATTCTGCTTCCTCCCACACTTGCAGACTCCTGTGGCTAGCTTCCACTTTCAATTCAAGACTGCCGGTATAAAATAAGATCATAGTACAACCCCAGCAACAGCTCTGCAGTTTCATAGTGCATCCATTCATCTCGTCTCTCACACAGCTATTTCATCCTTTCTCTTCTCTCCAGGCACCTCCAGCTCCTCCCTCCTCCACCTCCTCGCTCGCTGCTGATGAGTTTCAATTCCACTTCAATAAGAAAATAGACACAATCAGGGAGAATTTCCATTAGCTTTCCCTACCTCCTGCACTGCCCACCTGCACCTGTTCCTGTGCGATTTGCCTTCCCTCCTGGGTGAGTTGTCTGTGCATCTTTCTAAAGCCAAAACCTCCATATGTACACTGGGCACCATTTCCTTGCATCTACTTAAGGCTTTTACTCCAATTGCTCTGCCCTCTCTCTCCTACATCATCACAATTTCTCTCTGTGCTGGAACTTTCTCATCACTGCACAAACACCTTGCAATATATCCTGGTTAAAAACTAAGGAGTATAACATCTTCAATGATAGTATGTTTCAGATCCCCATCATTTATTATTTTTTAAACTTTGAAAATAATAAATCATCTTAGAGACTATTCTAAACTAAATGAGTCATATACTGCTTATATATCTATAACTACATTTACCTGTTTCCTGATTATAGAGCATCGGTTATTTTTCTTTAATGTTTGATTCTGTATTCTTTGATTAAATTATTCAATAAATGTTTAATAATTACCCCCCCAAAAAAACTAAGGAGTAAAAAAAAATAATTGAGTACACATTAGCCCCCAACTTCCATCCTATTTGCTAGATTTTTAAGTATTCCAGTAACTGTTTACATTCTTCTCTCTTCCTTCCTATAACCTTATTCTTTCTTGAGCCCAGCCCAGGCAGACTTTGCTCCTCCAGATTTCTCTGAAGCAGCTTGTATCAAGATCACCAATGATTTTCACATTATCAATTCCAGATAGCCAATTATTTATTTCCTTCTCATTCATCACATCAGCATCATTTGATATAGCCTACCATTCATTTTTATCCTGTGATATTTTATTCTCTGGTCTTCCACAAATCCCTATTCCTTGGTTTTGTGCCCTTTTTTACTAATCATTTTTTTTTATTGTCACGTGACCTTTAAAATGTTGGAGTGCTCCAGCCCTTGTCCTTCATATTTGTACTTTGCAAACCAAATTCATTCTCTAGATTTTGTCAAAGTTCATAGCTTCTTACAAATGTCTGTACAGATGGACCCAAATTTCTACTTCTTAGCCAGACATCTCTGTTAACTTCAAGCTTGCCTCGCCAACTACCTTCTTGACATCCCCACTTAGATGTCTACTAGTTATTTCAAAATTGGCATTCTAAAATATCAAACCACTGATTATCTTTTCCCTCAAGCCAGCTCAATACGAGTGGCTCATTATAATCACTTAAGCACCAAGTGATTATAAGCACTTAATGCACCGGACTTCACTGTCCCCATTTTCTAAAGCCTTACACCCAGTGCATCAGAACATTCTGGGTCAGTTGTCTCATGCCATGTCCAGAATCCGACTACCTCTCATCACCTTCATCATCGTGGTCTCTCACCACAATTATCACAATACTATCCTGTGGCCCAGACTACTCATCCCTCTCCATCTCCTAATTTCTTTCTTCCATATAAGAGTAAGCTTTCTTTGGGATATCTGGTCCTCCAAGATGTAGATTATGCTTCCTCACATTTCTTGCAAATCAGCGTAGTCACTTGGGATTTCTAGGGCCTTCCTTAAATGATAGATCAAAGGGGCCTTTTGTTGCTGTTCAACTATCTTCCCCCCGATCCTACTCTCGAACACCAAGGCAACTTCTTAGGCCATGCGGACACTCTTGTGCCAACTCTTCTCTGTCTGCATTTCTGTGACCATTGATTTGGGAAGGTTTTGAGGTCCTGGAGTCCTCGGTAAAGCACAGTTTCCATCCATCTCTGGTGTACAGACACGGCCAGCTGGACTGTACTTCCACTGCTGAACTTTGTTGAAGTCGAAAGGTTTTTTAACCTGTCTTCTTACTTCCACTTTTGCTTCTCGTATCCCCAGAGCATCAGCCAGAAGAGCCCCTTGATTCTTTTATTTCTAAACTAGAGCAATTTGTATTCATAAATTGAATTTTATATGTAAATGTTTAATTTACATTAATAAGTCTTTGATGTACAATTTTTAATCGGAGCACTTAAATCCCTGGGTCATTGTCTTCAGAGCCCTCTTTTGCTCTTCTTGCTGCTCCTGTTGTGTTCTCATCCAAACCTTCTAGATGTTTCTGTGCGTCCATCCTCTGTCTTTCTCTTCTTCCTTGATTCTCATCTCTGTCCAGTCTTCGTCACATTCTTTCCATTCTGGATGGCATGACCCATGCCTCATCAGTCAAACTGCCTAAAAGACTCTTAGCCTTGTTGTCCTGTAACCCATTCTCTCGCTTATTTAAGATGGTACCCAGATGTCACCTTATCAACCAGGCCCTTTCTGACTACTTGGTCCGCATCATTACTGTCACCACAAGAATAAGCCTCATAGAAACTAGGATTATCACTTTCCTTTTGAGAAAGCAATTTCTTAAATTATATGGGGCCCAAATTATCACTAAGCCATGGTGGATTTAAGTCAGAGATTTAAGACCCAAGATGTGGCTTGGGTGGGGGCTTTAGTTATTCTTTCTTTAAGATTTCCACCAAGACTCTGACCCAATTTCCAGACATCCACAGTGGATGTTATATTTGGTTGATATAGAATTAGTTTCAAATACCACCACTCTCACCCCATCCTCCCAATTCTTTTCCCCTTCCCACTTCCACCCACCATCCAGCTGGATGGTCATCTTTCCAAACAAAATCATTAAGCTTCTATGAGCAAGAAATCAGAGAGTGCCAGTCACAGACACCCCCCCCCCCCCCCCCCGCAACTCTGTCATCACATACTCTCTGGCTTTACTAAATCATAACATTGACCCAGTTCTGAAAGATATGATTGGTAGGTGGCTTAGGGCATTTTGGTCCTCCTAGATTTACAAAGAAATACTCAAAAGAGAAAGGGGGCATTTTTAGGCCCAAAGAAATGAGTTTTCAATGTGGCATCATAGACATCAAGGGGCATTCACATAGTAACTTTCCATATCTACTGTTGTGAAGGCTGATCATCTCCACCAGATGACTTTGCAAAGCCATATGACTCATTCCAGGAGAGTTGTTTGCTTTGGATCAGAATCCAAGTCTATTTTCTTTTGAAATGTCAATACAGAACAACCAGGCCTGGAAGATATGCAGAGATGACTATGAACAAATTAATCTTCCCAAGGAAAGAGTCTAGCTTGGTACCAAGGAACTATTCAATATAACAGGAAGGTTAATTGTATTATTTAGTTGGGAAATGCATTATTTGCAAGTCACTAATGGCATCAATCCGAACCATTATCAGTTCAAGTTAAGTTCATATTCTTCAATATGAACAGTTCATAAAATATTTATGTGGAGCCTGGTAGTGTCTATTGCATATTTATGTTCAGTCTTTATTTAAAGACAAAGTACTGCTGTTTCCATTTTGACTTTATGCTATTTTATAATTGCATTCAAAACCAAATTTTGGGAAAGACACTTTGCATGGAACTCCAGGACTTTCTGTCTATCAGTTTGTCTGAGATTAATAATTATTGTGAAACTGTTTCATTTATTTGTTTGTTTATACTGTGTGTACATGCTCATGTACATGTGTGCATGCTGGTGTGGGTTGTATGTGCAGGTGTGTATGCACACATGTAGAGGCCAGCCATTCACACAGAGTGCCTCTTCCTCACTAATTCACTACATTTTTAAAACAGTGTCTCTTACTGAACCTGGAGCTTGCCCATTTGGCTAGATTGGATGGACGGTGAGCTGCAGGTATCTGGCTGTCTCTGCCTCCCCAGCAATGGGAATATAAGCACACCCTACCATGTCTGGATTTTTACATGAGTGCTGGGAGTTCAGGGCTCAGGTCCACATGCTTACATGGCAATCTCTTTACCAATGGAGTACTCTCACAAGCCACCATTTTGTTTTTCATTCAACAATATCATGAAACACATATTTACCTAGCAATAACAGTCATTTTACTAGGCGCTAAATTTATGACAGTAAAAAAAAGAGGGACAAAGGCTTCCTTTTTTGTAGTGATTATGGTCTGTTTCAGGAAGGGAAAGGATGAATACAGTGTGAAAAAAAAGTGGAGGTGGGGAAGGTGTTCCAGTCACGTCTATATCAGCAGCATGTGGAGCTTGATAAAATGAAGGGTTGATGGATATGGAAACCCACAGATTAATCAGAAGAAACACTTGCTCTGTAGCTGTAGGATGAGGTGGTGTGTGGGCATGTATATATTAGCTCAATATCCCACAAATGATTGCCTTACACTCTGGTGATTAAAGACAGTTGAACAAGGGAAATGTTTTGAGACACAAGTCCTTGCTTTGATTTCTGCTCTCTAAAATGGTGGAACCGTTGTAAAGCTAGGTACACACATGTACACATACACACACACACACACACACACACACACACACACGTACACACCCTGCAGAGTGTTATATTTTCCATTATCTAAAGCAAAATAGACATCTGTACAGAGCAAGATGGTCTTGTTGAGAAATGAGTCTGCAAGATGAAATGTTTTCTCTAAGGTTTTTGACAAGATATGGGCTCCTCTCAGTGTCTTTAAAAAACCAATGACCCAAGTCTCCTTGTGTTTTCCCAGGGTTAGTTGTCCATCTAGTCATTTAGGATAGTATTGTAATCTGTTCTGCCCTGGCAGAGTTTCGTCAGGTCTGCTCTGCTTCAAGAGTTCCAGAAAGACGGTATCTTTACTCACAGACCTTGGTTACACTGAGCAAAGGCAGAAATAAACATACCCAAAGGCTGCCCCTACTATCTTTGTGATAATCATGAAACAGCACATCATTAGCTTTGTCTGGAGACTCTGACAAGAATCCCCAGACCATAGTCTCCTCCTTCATCATTGGAGGACATGATTACCACATAGCATGGGAAGAGGCAGAGAAAAGAACCAGGGTGACATAGTTCATGATAAAGGACTCTCATAGGCAGAGACAAAGCTGTAACATCAGCAAAGCTGCTCATAGATGTGTGACACTGTCCTGCCATGTGTGCACTTCTGTATTTATCTCCTTTCCTCCTTAATTTAAGGCCCTGTTTTTTTTTTCATTTCTCCCTTAAGATCACCTGTACCCCATTATTCCTCTCTCTGTTGATCTGTTCTTCCATCCACAATGAACATGTGATACTTGTCTTTCTGAGCCTGGGTTACCTCACTCAACATGATCTTTTCTAGTTCCATCCATTCAGCTACAAATTTCAAGATTTCATTTTTTTTTATAACTGAACAGTATTCCACTGTCTATATGTACCACCTTTTCATTATCCATTCACCAATTTGAAGGACATTTAGTTTGTTTCCATTTTTAGCTATTGCAAATAGAGCAGCAATGGACACGACTGAGCAAGGCTTGGTGGAGTGGGATGAAAAGAGTAATGTATTTTGGTCACATAGTAGATTCATTTTTAGCTTTTTGAGGATTCTCCACACTTATTTCCAGAGTGGCTGGACCAGTTGGCATTCTCTCCAACAGTTCTCTTTTCTTCACATGCTTTCCAGCATTTATTGGATCTGACAAAAAAGCTGTCTACGTGATGACTAACTTTCATGGTACCAGAAGATGCCATGCTAGCTCCTCCAAGGAGAGAAGCAGCCAACAGTCCTACACAGCTATGACATCTATGAACCACATTAATAACCAGCAATGCAATATAGCCTTAAGGGAGTCTAAGGGTGTAGTAGTGGCACACACACTTTGACAATAACTGATAGCTTTTCAATGGAACTTAAGGTCCACTCAACAAGAGGAAAATTGTGCCTGGTACTAGAAACCTAATCAACCACCAGGGGCTAATGAAGTCATGGATCTTGGAGGAGAACCCACAACCAACACTTTACTAAATCAGCACAATCCCTAACTAAATTCTAAGCATTTATACTTATACCTAGAGATAGGTGTAGTTCTAACCCCTTATGAAGGAAACTTCTCTGTGCAATAGGATGAGATCATCACAGAAAACCACAACCAATCAAAATGCAGAGTTGTAGATCCCAGTCTGAACTGATACATCTACAACACAACTGTATACCGGCAGCTCAGAGATCACTGAGGAAGAGGGGTCAGAAGGATTGTAAAAGCCAGATACTATGTCTCCTAGACATGTCAGAGAAGCTAACCCATGAGGTCTAACCAACATGACTGCCTAAACATGACCTGAACAAGGAAGACACCAATAGACATGCTAATGCAGAAGTGGGGAAGCTCATGAGTCCTCAGCTCTAGACAAAGAACTACAGGTAACTAAGTAATGCTGCTGAGAGCAAGAGAAATAGTCTTACCCAAGGAAGAGCACAACAATTGGTCAGTCCTGAACATGTATACCTACAAGTAATATTGTATGAACTGAGCAGGTTGTATTTATATGTTTAGGAATATATGAGGCCATGAATTTGAAAGAAAGCAGAGGCAGTGTAAGTGGCAGAGGTTGGAGGGAGGGAAGGAAGGAAATGATGTAATATATTATGTTCTCAAATATACAGTTAAAAAAAAACTATATTCTATGGGTACTTGCTATAAAAATAATCCTGATTGGATTCATTATAATAGATTCCTTATGCTTATAGTAATTTTTTATTCTTTTAAAAAGTTCATTCATTCTTTCACATTTTCATATATATGATGTACTTTATCTTGTTTCCTCGCCTACTCTGATTATTATCTCTTATCTTCTTATTTTTTTTATAAAGTTAAAACATTGTGTGTAGGGGCACACAAGGGGTATACCCTTGTGCCTACTGGAAAAGGTTTCCCTAAAATGCGTGCCTTAGAACATGTGCCCCTTTGGGGACCTCATTCTCTACATACAAATGTCTTACTTTCTTTGTCTGTTCTGCCCTCTAACCTGATAAAACATCTGGCCAGCCACAATTAGGAAGGGTGTGACTAGCCATTTGACTTCCCATCTCTTCTTCATCATTACTGGCTTCTGTTTCTGGTTCACTGAAACTGTCCCCACGAGGTGGCCGATGACCTCCAAAACTCATGGTCAATGGTCAAGCCTTTAGATATATCACTGTCACCATTCTTCACTTGGCTAGGATTTACCAAGAGCCCATGGTGTTTCAGACTATGTGCCAGACTTCAGAGTTATAATTTTCAAGTAGACAGACAGATGCACTTCCAGTCCTCCTATGGCTTTTTGCCTAGTAGGAGAGACAGATAAATAGCAGATATGGCACATTTGGGGATATTTTAGGAGCACACAGATCCCTTGCTTGAACTTGAGAAGTCAAGAAATACTTCCTGAAGCAGGTAGCATTTAACCTAAAGCTTGAAAAGTGGATAGAAGTTAGGTTGGTGAGGGAAGAATGTTCCAGAACAAAGTTATTAGATTGTAAGGGCAAAACCTTCATCAATGGTATTAGTGCCTTTACTAAGAACTGAGGACACAAAATGGAAAGGCATCACCTTCAAAACAGAAAATGAGGCCTCATCAAGCATAAAATGTCTTGACATACTAACCTTGGACTTCCCAACCTCCAGTACTGTGAGCAGCAAATTCCTATTGTTTATAAGTAACTTTCAGTCTGCAGTAAAAGCAACACAAGTGGAGTAAGACAGTGGGGTAGATATTTGAAGTTGGGTTTTGTTGACTTCATAGTTGAGCTCTTTCCTATGCTGATCATGCATATTCACTTCCATCCTGGTCTCCCTGGGAAAAGCCACCCGCTTTCCCAGATTGCAAACTAAGAGGGATGCCCTATGAGTGAGTTTCTCCAGCACCTGGAGAACTTTGTGCTGGCCTTGCCTTGCCTATACTTTATTCTCTTATTTAATTAGATGTGTGTTTCTCCTACTTGTCCATGACACCTTTGGACTGGTTCCTATATGTTTATTCTCAAACCATTAATAGTTAAATGAGCATGCAAAGCTCTTTTAGTGCAGTGCCCACCACATAGGAAATGTTATTGTTGGTGGGGGTTTTTTATATTCCATTTATCATGTAGCATTTAGTACACGGTCATTCTTTAATAACTATTGAATGAATGAATGAGTCACAAGGGATACTAACTCATGATATTAAAAAAAAACTTTACTCTTACAGACTTTCTGACCTTTTCAAATGAGAGATCTAGTCTTCACCAAAAGACTAAAGTTACAATGGTATAAAGTTAAGCTCTCAGACCAGTTCTCTATTTTCTGAAGCTCTTTCCTGATTTTTTTTTCAGTCACATGCTTTCAGAGCCATATAAACACCAAAGTCCCTCTACTTCCAGTTCTCTGCTAATTTTAGAATTGTCCTGTTCTGAGAAAAGCCAGTTAACCACACAGGGCTTTTCAACACACGCTTGAGATTTTTTACACTCACTGAGAGCAGCCCCGATCCACAAAACACTCACCTTCATCAATACATGGACATTCCACAGATGAGGTCAATCTCACCCACTGAGCCTAAATTGCACACCTTTTAAACTATCAGGTTTTTACATATGCATAAAGCAAAGGGACTCACGTGAGGAATCTGTGCACAGCACCCAGCTTCAACAGGGTCTGCATTTTACCATGTTTGTTATTTCAGCATTCTTTATTATTCATTGACCTAGACTCCTGGCCTAGACTTGCTTTAATCTCTGCTCCAGGTTCTCTCAAGTTCACTGTTGGGCTCATCAAATCTCCCAAGATAATGATTCCATGCCCTCACAAACTCTTCCCGCCCACCTCACTTCCAATCACATGGAGTAGACTCAGTAACTAGAACACACAGGTTTATAATTGCAGGGGTGGACTTGCTTACCATACACTGATTCTTTAACATTCAGTGGTTGATAGCATAATATCCAATATCTGCTGGGAAATGTGTGCTGCTCAGTCTCAGTTCTCAGACCAGTACTCATTCCTCACACTTCCTGTCTCCCTTCCCCTGGGTCATTTCCTAGTCTCCTACTTATCATAAACTCCCTCAACCTGATCTTTTGTCTTGAGGTATTTGGGGGAAACCTACACAAACTAAACATGGGTAGTTCTAGCACACATGTCACAAGATTGATAGGATAAAGGGGTAAGAAAATTGACCAAGTTCACTTCTAATTTAGAATAAACATTCAGTAAATGTCAGCTGTCAATATCTTTGTCATCAGCACAATCATCATTGTCTTCTTGCAAACAGTTGAGACAGGGCTGGTTCAAAGTCCTAAGAGCACTATTAACACACTCCATAACCCCTTCTATTGCTTCCCTCTACAAAGTGAATTTTTTCAATATTAGCATCTATAACTTTCTGCTAGCTCTGCAGCTGAGTGCTAGGATACTCTGTGTGTGTGCATTATTTTAGTGCCATGCAGTCTCTCTGACCTTGACAAATTACAATAATTAGAAGCATAATTATAATCCTAATAATTATAGACACCATATGTTTGTAGGGAACAGAGGGCTAAACAGATCAATTTGTATTTAGACAATGCAGCACTGATACAGAGATGCAGCATGGGCCAGGATGGCTGATGGTGGACATCAATCAAAGGGCTAGGAGTCAGCATGAAATGACTGACACTCGATGTCCCCGGAATCCAAAAGCATTGATGTAATCGTTACCTAATTATTTCTGGTAGAATGCCACTTTTGTATGGGTTTTGTATAAATATGGCCTTGAGGTCAGAAACCTTAGTCTAAGTCTTGGTCAGCCTCCGTCTGTGTACTTATCTGTAGGCTTGTGTGCCTGTGTGCTGACCTACATGTATGCCTATGTCTACCTGTGTACAAGTTGTATGTGCCTGGATACTTGCCAGCATTAGCCTGCCTCATGGCCTTCACTTGGAGGGACTAAAGTGTGTCTTATTTGCCAGTGGCTCCTTGCAGCCTCCTCAGCCTCCCAACCTGTGACTCGTGCTCTACCTTTCCCAGCATCAGAGCTTGAACCTCACAACGTTGAGAATTTCCTATAGACTAGGAGCGTCTATCATTTTTTTTTACATGTGTGTAGTAATGAAGGCTGTTTTCACCTTATAGCTGAGCAAATGGCTTCAGGGATAGTGACTTGCCCTTGGCTACCTGGAGAACTTCATTGCCCCAACAGACCAGTCTTCTCACTACAGCTTTTATTACTCTAAATGAAACATGTGATTTTAATTCTTCAGGATGATAAAACACTGCCCTTCATGAGAGCAGAAAGCTACCATACGTTCAGATAAACCAAGTTCGCAGGAAATCTAACCCCGAGACAATAATTTTAAGGAACAAGCAGACATGAGTCATGATCTAAAATAGAAATAGTAAAGCATTGAATTCTGCTTATGCCAAAACATTCTCTGTGATTTACACAGAGCAGGGACTTGGTTTCAACCAGAGTGTTATTGGGAAGGGAAGTTCTGGTAAAAGCTGGGCTGTGTACAGAAAAAAAAGACAACCCAAATAGTTCAAAGTGAATGTGTTTAATAAGCTTCTGAAACACAAACGTGTCTGTTCAAAATTTTGTGGAGATCCACAGCCAAACACCAGGCTAAGCTCCAGGAGTCCAGTCGAAGAGAGAGAAGAGGGATTCTATGAGCAAGAGGCATAGAGATCATGATGGGGAAACCTACAGAGACAACCAAACCAAACTAGTGGGAACTCATGAACTTTAGACCAACACCTGTGGAGCCTCTATGGGACTGGACTAGGACCTCTACATAATCAGTTGGGTAGCTTGATCTGCTTAAGGGTCCCCGTGGCAGAAGGATCAGAAACCATCCTTGGTCCATGAGCTGCCTTTTAGGAGTCCACTACCCATGGTGGGACACCTTGCATAGCCTTGATGCAGGTGGAAGAGCTTGGACCTGCCTCTTGAATGTACCAGGCTCTGCTGACTCCCCATGGGAGGCCTTACCTTCTTATAGGAGGGAATGGGGGGTTAAGGGGGACAGTCTGGAGGGATGGGAAGAGGGGTATCTGTGAATGGTATGTAAAATGAATAATAAAATTTCTTAATAAAAAATTATCTTCATAATCCATACTTAGATATTTTATATGTAATAATTTATTACAATGTGGAATAACTCAGAAAATTAACTTTTGATCTTGTAAAACAATCCACTGATGTGTCCAAGTTGAGATTACACACCAATCTAAACCATTCTTACTGTCTTCAATTACAGTAAGAAAATGGAGTCATTTTGTTAGCTGCATAAGCTCTAGGAAACCTAATTTGACAGATTTTATGTTCCTATGTATTATTTGTAGTCATCATAATAACTGATTTTTTTAACAACTTGTTTTTTTTTTTTCCTGAACTGAGCTAATGAATTTTCCCATATCAACCCTAAGAGGAAAGTACTGTCATTAGCCTCACTGTATGGAAGGGAACGACGCACAAAAGAGGTCGAAATCTTGCACAATATCACTTAACTACCAATGTGGAGAATCAGTACACACAATGTGAACAAGGTCATAGAGGCAAAGTGTAAGGTTTCAGGTAAGAGGTTCAAGGGGACACTGTCTTTTTAGGTAAGAGATTTATCTTATATGATTTTATGAGTTATATTATTAACACCTAGGATGGACAGAAAGATGACACTGTAGAGGAGCTTTGAGGAGTGAGCAGGGCCTCATGGCAGAGTGGGAGGTCCTTTCTTACAGGCTTCAGAGGAAGAGGCGAGGGAAGAAATTGAAAATTTTCCATTTTAAGAAGTCTATAGTTACTGGGCTCTTGCAAGGAATATCCAGTGAGTATTCCATCAAATGATGCCAAGTGATTAATAAGCTTCTTTCCTGATGATCCTTGCTATGAGTTCCAAAGCAGAGAAGAAGCTAGAGAAATAAGTTTCTTTGCTTCCAGGAACCAAATTACTGTGGATTCTGATCAAATTTACTGTTCAACCAAAAGGGAGGAGCTTCACAAGATGCCTTAGACATGACTCCGCCTCCTGACTTGTGTTTGTATTAGACAGGAGAAAGGGGGACATAGTTGTTTTCATGGTTCTTTCCTGCTGGACAGGGGCAGGGTGGATGAGAAGGGTCTTGGCAAAGTCTCTGGTACCAGAAATTTGGAGAAAGACGCTGTCAGTGTGTCTTCAGGGGAGCGTTCTAGATAAAAGAGTTCTCTGTGATACAAACTGGTTAAGCAGCTGAAAAGATAAGATGTAAAACTCAAGAGGAGGAAGAGAGTGAAAAGGTCTCAGGAAAGGAGATAGTCAGGCCAGTGTCCCCAAGAGGCAGAATATCAGCGGAGTTTACATGCTGGGTCACTGACTTTCATTGCTGCCTCTTGGACTCATCCAGACTGGTTTACATAGCGGCAGCCCTCTTCCTATAGGTGAGGATGGCCACCTCTTTTCTCAGCAGTAATGCAGTCCGGAACTCACCTGCAAGAAGTCTATTTGGGTTTAGAAGGTTGTGACTGAGGTGGCTATTTGAAAGATCTCAGCATCTGAAACAGCCTGAGAAAGCTATAGGAAGTAGAGAGTTGAGAAGGTGATGGCAGCTACGCTTATGCCAAGGGTGGAAGAGATACTCAGGCCCACAAGGACGGGGAGTAGGTGGGGGAAAGGTGAGACTGAGGAAAGGAATAAACCAAAATGGGGAATGACTACTTGTAGCTAGAGTTTTTTTTCTAGCCCTGTCTGGCCCACAGTCAGGACAAATCTCTCCCCCCCCCCAGTCCCACAGCCGCTCAGACCCAACCAAGTAAACACACACAGACTTATATTGTTTACAAGCTGTATGGCTGTGGCAGGCTTTTTGTTAACTGTTTTTATATCTTAAATCAACCCATTTCTATTAATCTATAAGTTGCCATGTGGCTCGTGGCTCACCGGTATCTTAACATGTTGTTTTTCATCACGGCGGCTGGCAGTATCTCTCTGTCTCAGCCTTTTACTTTCTAGAATTCTCTTCTCTGCTTGTCCCGCCTATACTTCCTGCCTGGCTACTGGTCAATCAGCATTTTATTTATACAGAGTGATATCCACAGCAACTGCTGTTTGGATATTTGGAAGGAGTTTAATATCGGTATTGAAAGACAAGGGTACAGGCATCAGAACACTGGACCAATGGGCCACAAGATGGATGTAAGTGGAAGTTTCAGAGAGGAAGAAAACTGAGGAGTTGAGACCAAAGGAGTACAGGAAGTTGGGAAGCTGTGAGAAAATGTTTGGAGTGGCACCCAGTTTTCATGTTAGCTAAAGGAAAGATAGACAAGGAAAGGAGCAACTTCAACAACAGAACAGGTTCAATCCAAAGGAAGAAAATGTAGAAGGGAGGTCTCTAGATCAAGAGACCAGAGAGCTCACTATCCATGTGCAAACCAGAGACAGTTATATAAGGGGGAAGGTTTGGAGAGGAGCAAGGTGCCAAAGACCTGCTTTTGTGGCCAGTCATTACCAGAGGTCAGTGGGGTAGGTGTGGCAGGAATCTAGGAAAATAATGAACTTTAGTAATGGCAATGCCAATTTTTGTGGTCTCAGGAGATTGTCACCATTTAACCAAAATGGAGGCGACTTCAGTGGCATAACCACATCTAACAGAATTATTCAATTGGTATTTTTTTCTATGTATGTAGCTATGTAGACCAAACTATTAAGTTCCAAAGTGGCTGAAATCAGGGTAGATAAAGTGTCCCAAAGTCTTACTGACTTCTGAACATGCAGATTAAATATCTTCCTGCAAGTGACCTCTGAACAAGTGACTGCTCTGAAAATGGGCTTTTCCAAAGGGCTTCATTCATCACAGTCTTTGACAGTTACCTCCTACCCGAATGTGAAAACAGGCTCAAAAATCAGGCTTCACGCTCAGTCATGAAGTTACCAATATCCCGTGCCATCCAGCAATTGTGAGCCACTGTAGTGATCAAAGTGACTCTCAATGGACAGGAAGTGAGACAGTACCAAAGAGTACACCATCCTTGATCTACTTGAGATCTGTAGAGACTAGTAATGGCTATTTCCTAGTCAACTGATGAAAACTTTGAAGTAATGGCACAAGCTATACAGCAGATAAATACTGATAATAAAGATATTCAAGCCAGCTTGTTCTCAAGACCTCGACTGCATTCCTTACTTAACAAATTTGCCTTTGCTAGAAATCTCTCATCTGTAGTCATTGTATGAGTGATTCTGGAACCTTCCACTAGAGGGCTTCTACTTACATGTTTTGGAGTCACCAAGTAGCCATGCCCCAAAGCTACCAGGAGTCTTATGCTTTCTAAAGTGGTCAAATCCCATTTAAAAAAAAAAAATCAAGGGTTGGGGATTTAGCTCAGTGATAGAGCGCTTGCCTAGCAAGCGCAAGGCCCTGGGTTCGGTTCTCAGCTCCATAAAATAAAATAAAATAAAAAATTTTAAAAAAATCACCAATCCTTTTAAAACAGTAACAAAATCTATCACAATATTTCCATGGGTTTTTGAAGGTAGTTTGCTAAGAAGGCTATAGACTGTTGCCTACAGCAAGTGTAAGATGGGTTAGTTGCCCATTTGAGAAGCAAATTTATCTGCCTCTTGAGGTCCTGTTAACTATCACATGATATGGTTTTGATATAACTGCTGTCTACAGAGTCAAGCATTGAACACTTGGGCCCCAGCTGGTGGCACTATTTTAGGAAGTGGTGGAAACTTTAGGGTGTGATGTCTAGCTGGAGGAAGTAGGTCAATGGAAGAAAAGATGCTTTTGAAGATTGTATCTGGCTGTGCTTCCCTTTTTTTCTTTATCTGAGTCCTGTCTGCCATCAGATTCTCAATACACTCCTGTAACTACAATGTTCTGCCAAAGTTCATGGAGCCAAAATAGATCTTTCCTCCTTTTACATAGTTTTCTTGAGTACTTTTGGTGACAACTATGCAAAAGTAACTAATATATCACAATATATATGTGGCAGTGATTCCAGATCTAGCCAGCACTTGAACTCTGGTAGTTTTTCATCCCAAATAATCACTGTAATATACCAATGGAGTAATCAAATTTGCTTCCCATTTATCAACAAGAGAAAATAAGAAACACACACATTCCTCATCAGAGGTCATTTTATAATTAAGGCATAAGTGGGAATTCAGTAAAGGATATCTAATGTTGAATCCACTTGGTCCATGCCAGATCCAATGTTAGTACCCTAAGTTATTTATGATTCAAGCATGATCCAAAAAAAATCCCCTTTGGTCCTCTTCCTGGCTTGTTCTTGCCTGGGCTGCCTGATGGTCACAGATCTTATGTAGTTCTGATTTTGTGGTCAAAATGAATTTCTGGTTTCTCTTCTAATGATAAACTAGAATGAGTCCATTACACAGTCCTGCTTAAGCCACCATGGTCCTGTAATCAAGAAGAAATAATTCAAGAGGCATCCTAATTACCATATTCTTTCTCTATACCAAGAATGTTTGTTTATCAGTCTCTCCTACAAAAATCTAAATTTTTAAAAAAAAGTATAGCTCAGGCTGGCCTCAAATTAGTGATCCTCCTGCCTCTGCCTCTTTCAGCAAATCCTATGGACTTGTGCCATGAGGACACCACAAGAATACAGGCCACAGAATCAACTAAGTAGGACTCATAGGGGTTCACAGAAACTAATGCAACAAACACGGACCCTGTATGGGTCTGCGCTAGGTGCTCTGCACATACCTTATGGTTGGTTGTGTAGCTTGGTGTTCTTGTGGGATTCCCAACAATGGGAGTGGGGGGTGTCTGACACTTTTGCCTACACTTGGGATCCTTTTCTTCCTACTGGGTTCCTACATCCAGCTGTGATATGAGGGCTTGTGCCCAGTCTAATTGCATCTTGTTAGGCCATGTTTGGTGGATATTCCTGGGAAACCTGCTCTTTTGCTGTTGTTGTTTGTTTGTTTGTTTTGAAGGGAAACAAAGGAGGAGAGGAAAGAGGGGGGTTGGGGAAGGGACTAGGATGAATGGAAGGAGGGGAAACTGTGGTCGGGATGTAACATGAGAGAAGGATAGAAGTTAAGCATAATCTAGATTTATGGTACACGTTCAAGATAAAGCAGCATCAACACTACAAGACTTTTAGTGTCTTTAGATACTCAGTAAAGATCCTGTATCATAATGCCGGTTTTGAAAGTCAAAAGACTTTTTTTTTAACATTTTTTTATTTGAAACTGGAAAATATTTTCTCTGTAGAAAATAGTAAAAATGATAACATTTCCCAATAAGCCCTTTAAAGCCAAATAATAGCTGAATTATACATATAAATATTGATTAGATTCTGGGATACAGAAGAAACCTATCTTCATCTGTTCAGAGAGCTACGTTTTACTTAAGTTGTATAAGTGAGATTCCTAGATGAAACCTCAAACATATAAGAAGGTATTATGATAAACACATAGAGAAGACTAAAACTAAGTCCCTATCTCTCACCTTGCACAAAAATAAAATCAAAACAGATCAAAGATACAGTCTTAGCCTGAAACTGTAAAACTACTGGAGAAAAACAAGGAAAGTACTCTATGGTATAGGCAAAAGCCAGGACTTACTGAATATGACTCCAATAATTCAAGAAATAATCGTGAGTATGGACAAATGGGATTGCATCAAATTAAAAAGTTTCTGCACATCAAAGGAAACAATTTTAACAGAATGAAGAGGCAGTCTACAGAATCAGGAGAATTTTTTTTTTGTCATCTTATCTGGCAGATTAATATCCAGATTACATGAGGAATTAAAAAAACACTAAAGAATACAATCAATTAATGGGCAAATGAACGTGAGAGTTCTCAAAGGAAGAAGTATAAATGACTAATAAATAGGTGAAAAAGTCATCAACACCTTCAGCCATCTGGAAAAATGTGAATCAATTGCTGTTCCACATCACCCCAATCAGAATGGTCATCATCGAGAAAACAAAAAAAATCAAATGCTAGTAAGGATGTACATGCTAGGATATGCTCAATTCACAATATGTAGGAATTGAAATCAGCAATTGGAATCAGCCTAGATGACCATCAACTGACGAATACATAATGCAAGTATGGTACAAATATACACAATGGAATTTTATTCAGCTCTAAGGATAAATGAAATTCTTAAGCAATGAGATTTAACTGGACAAAAATATACTGAATATGGTAACGTAGGTCCAAAAAGACAAATACTGTATGTTTTCTTTCATGTGTGGATCCCAACTTCGAGTCTTTAAATTTGTGTGTTTAACTTGGAATATCTGAAAAGCCAGGAAACTACAAAAGAGTCACAAAGTAGTATATTTATTGGAGGAGGGGTAAATATACATGGGTATTATGGAATTAGGAGGGAGAAAAATGGAGTTGGAGAGGCTTACGCAAGTGTATGGAGGACTAGGTAGTTGA
Source organism: Peromyscus attwateri (assembly GCA_902168425.1). Classification (NCBI taxonomy): domain Eukaryota; kingdom Metazoa; phylum Chordata; class Mammalia; order Rodentia; family Cricetidae; genus Peromyscus; species Peromyscus attwateri. Next base: position 11,483 of record CABHPP010137723.1, on the reverse strand, counting down.
AGGGGCAGAGAAGGAGGTTAGCCAAAATGAACAATGTATGAAAAAGTCATATGGAAACCTACTACTTTGTAAGCCAATTAAATATAAGTTTTTTTTAGAAAGGACATAGAAGGGAGCTATATGCCATGGCTCCTAGAAGCTATTGGTTTTTTGTTTGTGTTGTTCTGGTTTTGGTTTTTAGAGATAGTATTTCACTGTGTAACAGCCTATTTCACTGTCCTGAAACTAGCTCTGTAGACCAGGCTGGCCTTGAACCCACAGAGATCCTCTCACATTTGCCTCCCAAGCGCTGGGATTAAAGGCATGTGCCGCCACCACCACCTGGCTAGAAGCTATTCTTTATTAAACAAAATCCTAGTGCTGGATGTGGGGTACTACCTTATGAGTTATTGGTCAGAGAGGCCCAGAGGTCCCCAAAACAATACAGTCTCATACCATATATATTGGTTGCCCAGCATAAATAGATAATAAGATCTATTGCTGAAATACCGCACACCTTGATTGCAAGATAAAGAGAAGAAAAATAGGTAGAACCAAGACAGGAGCCTCCTCGTTGCTGACTGGTTTTTATAGGGCTGAAATGTACTATGTAGGCTGCTGGAAGAGAAGGGCACAAATGGCCGTACCCAGTTGTGAACCCTACAAACTACCATGCCAATCTGCCGGGCAAGATGTGTGCACTGGTACCAACCACTTTCAGATTGGATTTGAGACCTGCTTCACAAAAGAGAATACATGTCTGATACTGTGAATCCAGCAAACAAGCAAACACAAAACATGGCCAGGAAGGTCATAGGCCCTAAGGAAGAAATTATTATAGTTATTTCACAAACAGACATGGCACCAGACTTCTTTCCAAACATTGACTTTTATACCCATAGACAAATGCTGCAGTCAGTCTTAATTAGAGGAGTCTCTCTTGGCAATGGATAGTGGTGAATGCAATCTCCTGGCTGCTCAAGGTGCCGCGAATTAGTAATGGTTGACTTTTCAGCAATTGTTGTGGAAGAGAGAGCAAAAGAAATATAAGAACTGGAAGATAGGAAGAAGAGATAGAAATGTTATCTTCAGGGCACAACATAGCCGTTGCAAACAGCAGCTGTACTTGCCTGCACTGGGATTTACAAGACTGGGCTTGTCAAGACCCAGTCACAGATCACAGAAGTACATGAGGATACATTCACTGTCTTCAGTTGGGTACCTAATGGCAAGCCCACCAGACTGCCATGGACAGTTCCAAACCCACAGTCCCACACACGCCCTGGTTAAAATCAGCAGGTCACAGAATAAAACACCAAGACGGGAATGTGGAGTGGGAGAGAACACTTGCAAAGAAGGGGGTAAGTAAATAAGAGAGCATACAAGGAGAGAGTAACAAGAATTCATTCTATACATGTATGAAATCATTAAAGAACAAATTTAATCAATAAAAAGGGGACTATTCAAAATGACAAAGGAGGAGGAAGATCAGGGGGAAATTGGAGGAGGCATGAGAGGGTAATATTTAGTGATTATGATCAAAGTATGTTACATTCACATAGGGGAGTACCACAACGAAATCCACTGTTGTGCATAATTAAAACACAGGACTTTAAAGGAAAGGTAGGTATTGAAATCCAGAATGTTCTGCTCCTATACCCCTTTACCTTTTTAAGTTGTTGACTAATAACTTAATCTCATTCCCAGATTTCTTATATTCCTCACAAAATTTACAAGGTCCAATGAGGTAGGACTTAAACTAACAGATAAAGCTAAGTATGGGGATCATCTGGTTTCTCCATGAGTTCATTCCTTGCTCCAGTGCTTCCTATAACTGTAGATATGCTGAGTCATCAAAACACCTGGCTGCACCAGCTTCTCCCTGACAAATGCCTCCTTTGAGCTTTGATTCATTGTCCTTGGCCATGGAAGAATTTCTTATGTAACTTTTTGTAATAGCTAAAACATGGATATTTTCAGTGGCCTTCATTTAAGAATTCATTATTAATTCTTCTCAGGGTTTAGAGATTAGGAAATGTTTAACACTCACAAATGGATTTATAACAAAATAAAAGTATTTCTTTTAGTCTTTTTTTCCATCTATGGTTCTAGGGGTTAAATTCAGGGTTTGGTACATGCTAAAACAGTCTACCATTCACCTACAAGCCTGTCTTTTTGATAGAAGGTCTACCTGTATCTCTTGCTGGTCTCAAATTTGCAGTCATCTTGCCTCTGCCTCCAGAGTATCAGAATTATAGGTTGCACCACCACACCAGGCTCCATTTTATGGTTTTAGAAAAATGAGAAACAAAAATGGTGAGCATTTTCTAACATAAAACAAATATCTGCCCTCCCCTGAGTGATTTAATTTTTTTTAGCAGAAAATTTAATTGAAAATACCATTTTGGCATTGGGAAAATGATTTATCTTTAAAAATTTGTATTAGTTATTCAAACAATGTGTTTTGATCATACTTAATGCCCTCCCCAACTCTTCTTAGATCCACTCCCATTCCCTATCTACCCAACTTGGTGTCCTCTTTTTTTATTATATCCATTAAATCCATTTTTATGTCACTCATCTGTTCCTGGATGTGGCCACTGGAGCATGGCCTTCTTACCAGGGGCCACATTTGTAAAGAAAATTGACACTCCATCTACCGTAAAGACAAATATGTATATATAAGATGTGAAAATAGAAATGAACTGTGTTAGGAAATGAAGGGGAATAACAGGAGGAGGGGTGGGGAAGGGGGGGTGTGGAGTGTGGGGGAGGATAAGCTCAGCATGCTATACACTGAAAATACCCTTAAGACAATACACTACCGCATTCCACGTACAATGATACACACAATGAAAAAATACTAATTTTTGAAATTAAGATTCCAGGCTGAGGCTCTAGCTCAGTTTGTAGAGTACACCAAGCTCTAGTTTGATCCTCAGCACATTTAGCACTGTGGTGTCATAATTCCAGCACTTGGGAGGTAGAAGCAGGAGGATTTGAAGTTCAAGTTCATCTTCAGCTACATAGGAAGTTGGAGACCAGTCTATGATTCAAAAGACCTTAAGATCAAAATGAATACATAAATAAGATTTGAATACACCAAAAATGTAAAGGTTTTAATTGAAAATTACTTATACCAATAACTAGGACGTTATCAAGTTCTCATGCCACAGGTGTTAGAATAACCTGATAAAGATTATAATTCAGCCATCACAAAAACTGTTCAGGTAATTATGAAAATGCTTATAATGAAAGAATGTCTCAGTAAAATCCGAAGATGTTAAGGGGAGAAATTGGAGATTTTGAAACAAAACAAACAAAAAAATAGAAAATATAAGAAACTCAATATATGGTTTAAAATAATGGAGAATTAGGGGGGATAAATGGACTTTAAGAATTAGAGAGAAAATAAAGAAAACTAAAGAGAGCCTCAAAGGTATGAGAGTTTATATTAAACCTCAAAAATGAGAAAAAGTGAGGTCTAAAAAATATTCAAAGAATGACAGTTGAAATTTTTCTAAAATGTGGCTAACTAGATCTAAAACTACAGGAGCCAAATGAATCCCAAACAGCACAAATCTAGGGAGATCCACACAGAGACACACTGTAATCCAATTTTTGAAAGCTAAATACAAAGCCACCGAGAAAAACAATGCATCATCAACGATGGAGAAGGCAATCAGACCGACAACTGATGCCTCATGGGAACACAGACAGTAAGAAAGGGGTACGTCTTCAGTTACAGAAAGTATTGCCAACCTAGAATCCTACATCTAATAAAATATTATTCAAGAATAAAGGAGAAATCAAGATAATCTCAATGAGAGGAAATTACGAGAGCTTGTCCCCAGGAGATCTACCCCAAAAGAATGGCTAGAGGAAGTTCTCGAAACAGAAAGCAAATTACAAGGAGGAAGAATAAAACCTCAGGAAGAACGGACACAATAGGCTGGATGCAAAACAATGTCCTTCTCTTCTGGAGTTTACCAAAATGTGTTCAATGGTTGAAGCAAAACCTTTTAACACTATCTGACATGTTTCTGGGTGTAGGCAGAAAATACGCTACCGGAAAAGGGCAAAGGGAATATAATGGGAGGCAAAGTTTCTGCCTTTTGCTGATTAAATGTCAGCACCAGTAGACTTCAGTAAGTTGTGAATGCAATGCCTAGAGCAGAACTGAAACTGTGATAGAATGGCATACATTCGAAAACACTACAAAGAAAAGGGAAATAATAAAAATGGTCATGGGACACATGTGAAGCCAGAAAAATCCTGAATTCATTGTTCACCACAATAATAGAATTAAATGGCTAAACATAGTCTCTGTAGAACAGAACATTGATGTTTTATTTGTGAGGCAACAACATGGAATTCCGGGATTGGGCATAAGAGGTTTGTGTCATTTGCAGAAGCATATTTAACTCAGGTGAGACTCTTGTTGACTGGTTTACGGTCTCTGTGTTTTCTCTGGAGTAAACCCACTGTTAACTGAATGACTTTTAGAAGAAAGGAACTGACACTGATTGGTTGGAAGGTGAATACGCATTTCCTAGAGTGAGTTGCTCTAATCTCTGGAGCAGGTTTTAAACTGGATGGTTGTTGTTATAGTGGCTATTGAAAATGTGTTATTTCCTAAGTTTGCAACTGCAATTTTATCCTCACTGCCTTTTCCGTTGGAAAAGTGCGTATTTTAAGATTTAATGGACACAACCAATAAACCACAGCTATCTCTTTGTCTCAATACCTTCAACATAATCTCATATGCAAATTCATCTGCCATGTAAGGTAACAAGTTCAAAGACTCTGGACATTAGAAAAAACATGTGCATGCTTGGCATCTGCCATGCTCGGTAAAAACAGTAAATAGCCCATATGCCTATCTGAGGTCCAAATGTGGTCTCTCAGATTCCCTACCAAGTTACCAAAACCAGAGTTCTTCATCTTAGTAGTTGACTTGTTTCCTCCTTTATGTAGTACACATAAACATACTCTATACATATGGATGTATACACACCAAACATACACATATACATACACATATATGTACATACATACATACACGGGTTTGCCTAGATCAAAGTAACAATTCTACTTCTAATTATTATCTAAGCGTTAGGAGATGCATCATTAAGATGAAATACCACAGGTACTAGAGAAGAGACATTCTAACTGTGGTGGACTAGAGATCAGTGTGCTAAGGCCATCAGCGTCTTCCCAGACCTCAAACAGTTTGGTTCTGTCATAGTTACAGGATGGTGAAGCCAGTGCAAGAAAGGGAGTCGGGCTGTTGCGCTGTTTTCTGAGACACCTCTGTACTTTCTGCAGATGTTAAGACAACTTCTTAGATTGGACTCATATTCATGCTTGTTGGACATTTTGAGGACTGGGTTCATTTGTTCCCCTAGGCACTCTCAGCCAAAGAAAGGGATAGGAACACCGGTGACCAACTGAGTAGACCTCAAAAATCAGTCAATGTCTGGGACTAGCTGTTGACTACATCACAGTGGTATCTCAGGAAGGCTGAGAGACAACAGGTATAGCTGAAATTAGATGTATTTTCTTAAGACATTATTCCTGCTCAAAACTCAAAGTCCTAAAAAGCTTTAGGTCGGGGTTATCAAGTAAAGGGCCCTAATTGCCTTGAGCACTTAATCCCTGGTCTAGTGTCCTCATCTGGGAAACAAGACAGCCCTTTTTTATAGCTCTAAATGTCAATATCTAAATATCAGGATGGAGAAGCTTGCATTGTGTGAAAGACTAGTGACAACACAGAGTCTGAGCATGACACAGTTTCCTTCCGCTTCCATTTGTGTCCCTCCCTACAGCCCGTTCCAGAGAATGTCAGGGGTTGTAGGATGAATTGGGTGAAAGTCTTCAATAATTCAAGGCCTGTCAACTTCGGAAAACATCACCTCCTGCATCAACCATTGGTGAGAAATGTTACTGTAGGATTAGCTGGGTACATCGGTGACCTTCTGGCTTCAACAGAGAACGGTTCTGATTTAAATCCTTTCTCTTGAATTTGTTTGTGAGTGTTCCTGACAGTTATTCACAAGGCAGTACAATTACAGATGATTGGACAGTCTTTGATGATGGATTTCAATGACTAGTGATGACAGATAGTGGTGTTCATGTTTTATGATGTTGGCTGTAGAAGTAATTATGATGAGAAATTAATGATGCTTATAAAATGTATTTGAAAGCCAGTGAAGAAAAATGAAGTTCACAGATGGCAGCTTATTGTATTGTAGAAGTGTTTGGGTTTTTTTTTTTTATGTTTTTCATACCAAAATATGCCATTTAAAGTCTTCTTGCATTCATTTCTTTCAGATACATATTAACCAAACTCCAAACTTGGTTTTCTCATTCTTGAATAAGAGACAGTATTTTTTAAAGAAAGACATAATGTCACAATAGCTCAGAGGAAAAAGAACAAATGACAGGATTAGAAAGGACGCAGCACAATGGCAGTATTGGGAAGAACAGAGAAAGGCACAAAGGAAATGTTCAAAGCAGTGATGACTGAGGAGCTCCCAACCTAATATCAGATACCAAAACAGATGAACAGTCAGAGAAAATCAAGAAAGATAAATGCAAAACAAAACAAAGTCCACATAGAAACCACTAAAATGTCCCCCCCCCCCCCCCCCGCCACCCCACCCGATTAAACCAAAACAAATTAACACTGAAGCATTGTAACATCGTCACAACTGATAAAAGCAAGGGTCAAGAAAATACCTTGAAATTTTTCAGGAGAAAAATCACCTCCCCTCGGAAGGGGTGGAAACATTGATTATATCTAACTACTCCTAAGAAGCCATGCCGGCAAGAGTAGTAGCGTGAAATATTTCAAATGTCAAGAGGAAATCTTAGGTGAGTGAAAGCACCAATTTAGAATTCTGTACCACGTTAAATTATCCCTTAGAAATAAAAGATTAATACAGACTTCCTCAAATGAAAGCTTAGGGAAGTTGTCCCCAGTAGAACTGCTTGTCATGACATTGGGTACTTGAGAGAGAGAAAATTGGCATATGTCAAAAATCTGGGATCTGCACTTAGAAAAAGAGCACCACAGAAGGAGTAAGTTAAATTAAAATGAACACTTTCCTGCTTCTTATTCTTAATGGATACAACAGATAACAGTTTGTTTAAAATAAAATAGTGACTTTATTTGACTATATATAACTATATATGTGTGTATATAAATTAGTGTGTGTGTGTGTCTGTGTGTACATGTGTGTGTATATAAGTGAAATTAGTGATAGCAATGATACAAGGGACATGAGAAAGAAATGTACAATGTTTTATTGCTATTATAAATCAGTTGTATTATCTATAAAAAGGTATAGCATTATTTGAAGAAATGCCCTGTCTGGATTGGAGTATATCTATCAAAGAAATGCAATTAATAATTCATCTACACAACCAGAAGGCACCAGAGATAGAGTTCACTAGCATATATTTCACATATTTAAGGAAGAAGTTACACTGATTCTCTATAATCCCTTCCAAAATATGGAAGCAAAAGATCTCATCCAATGGAGTCAATGTTAATCTAATACCAAAACCAAAGATATTACAAGGAACAAACAGAGTGATTTCTCTTATAAACAGAGATATAAAATCTTAACACTATATCATCAAACTGTACTTTTAAAATCTGATTGAAAAGAACTGCACACCACTACCAAATAGAACTTATCCCAAGACTACCAGACAGGTTCAACCTTTGAAAATGAGCTAATACTACCAATCACTCTAGCTGGCTACAGAAGAAAAAAAAAAAAAAGAAGATATCGATAGATACAGAAAAATCATTTGAGAAAACCTGCCTCAACTGAATGTACCAGGCTTCGCCGACTCCCCATGGGAGGTCTTATCTTTTTGGAGGAGGGAATGGAGGGTAGCTTGGGGAGAAGTGGGAGGAGGGATGAGAGAGGAATTTGTGGTTGGTATGTAAAATGAATAAAAATATTCTTAATAAAGAAAAAAAAGAGGAAAAAAAAAAGAAAAAACCCAACACAGATTCCATCCTGAAGACTCTCACCATGGCGGGATCAGAGGGCAACTTCTTCACCTTGGTAAAACACACAAAATAGCATACAGCAAGCATGGTGATAAATTCAAAGCTTTCCTGGGAAAAGTAGGATCAAGGCACACAGTGACTTTAAAATCAACCTGGAAATCCTAGATACTGAGATGAGAGAGGAAAAGTTAGCTAGAGTGGGAAGGAATAAAACCCCTGTTGGGGCCGGGCGGTGGTGGCGCACGCCTTTAATCCCAGCACTCGGGAGGCAGAGGCAGGCGGGTCTCTGTGAGTTCGAGGCCAGCCTGGGCTACCAAGTGAGCTCCAGGAAAGGCGCAAAGCTACACAGAGAAACCCTGTCTCGAAAAACCAAAAAGGG
>CABHPP010137722.1:19999-41357 GCA_902168425.1 Peromyscus attwateri | reverse complement strand
CCGCGATGCCCGCCCTCCCGGGCCCCGGCGGCCCGCGACCCTGCTAGGCTGCGGCGGCATGGCCCGCGCGCCCGGCGCGACCTCTGCGGATTGCATCGGTGTGAGGCGGCGGGGCATGCCCAGGGCACCGGGCGCGGCCTTCAATGGGCGAGGACACGGACACGCGGAAAATTAACCACAGCTTCCTGCGGGACCACAGCTATGTGACAGAAGGTAACGTACGTGTTGTCTGAGACCCCCTCCGGCCGGCCGCGGCGTGGGGATGCCGTCGCACCGAATGCCCTCCGAAGGTTTGGACCGCGCGCTGTGTGTCGTGTCCCCCCCACCCCACCCCGACCCCGGGCCGGGAGGGAGGGACCCGGGGGGCTCCGACCGCTTGCCCAGCGCCCTCCTCCGTGTCGCCCTCGGGAACGCAGCTGTCCTTCCCCCGCCGAGTGGCACTGGATCGGGCCCTGACTATCATTTACAAAGCCCAAGCCTGCAGCAAATCTGCTGTGGAAATCTCCAGGACGTGGAAAGGCTTAAAAATCCTTCATTTGCCCTTTCAGCCTGATCAGAGCCCGTAGAAATTTCTAGATTGCCCACTCTCTGGAGAGGGACCCAGGGGGAAAAATTCCATTGCCAGATCCTCCAGGGTTCAGCTGCCCTGGCACCTCCCTGGCCTCCAGAGGCGGATCCCCTGCGTGGGAGGGGGAAGGAGGCTCGTTCCGGCTACTGTTTTATTCCTGGGTAGTGCTACTGAGACAGGAGCTGAGCTAGACCTTCACGGTTTTCCGAAAAAGTGGGGCATGCTACCCCAAATAGGCTCTGCGTTTAAAACCCCCTAAGTTGGCCCTGTGCGTCAGTCCCCACCAAAGGCTGGTGGGATGCAGGGGATCGGTGCCCTTTGCTAATGTGACAGTAACTTCCGGGGTCCCCAGGCCTGGTCTGGCCGCAGGAACGGTGGGGACAGCTCGAGCCCGCAGCCAAGGGCCGGAGGAGTGAATCCGCTCCAGTGGGAGAGCGAGACCTGGCTACAGCGCCCCACGGGGACCCTGGTTGCTGGAGACCTTCCCAGGCAGTGTAGGCGCCTCCCGCTCGGGGGCTGCGGGCCTGGCCCAGAGGTGTCTAGTACTTAAGCAGGTGGCTGCCCCGGGTGGGAGGGGCCCTGGCACTGAGTCCCGGGGGCCGGTGTGCGTGGGTGCCTGCTCCAAGGAACCTGCGTGGGCCCGGCCTCCCCGGTGCTGAGCTCTGCCGGAAATGAGGCGGGCGCGGCGACTCCCGGCGGGTGCGCGGACCCGGGAGGCAGAGGCTAGGTGTGCGACCCAGGCGTGTGGATGCTGAGGGCGGCGCTCCGCGCTCCGGGGAGAACCGCTGAGTCACGCGTTGCCGCGGGATGTGCGGGGAGAGGGGGCAGGGCTGCCAGGCCCGGGCTGGGTGGCGGCACTGCCCTAACTCGGCTTTGGGAGGCCCCTGGCGCAGAACTCAGTCCTTTGTCGCCCGCTGGGTGATGCGGAGGAGGGTCGCACTTCGTGAAGATGATCTTCTGCTCACAGCCTGCCTAGCGGCAGAAGGCAGTCTGCGTGGCTGGCGGGCTTCGGGGCTTCTTGGCAGGGAGTCGTGCGCAGGGCCAGTGTTGGTCGGGCTTTCTTGGGGGAAAGCCTCAGTTTTTTTTCACCTGCACACTGGGGATGAGCCAGTGGGCTTCAGAGCTTAGGTGTAACAAACACAAAATGCATGGTGCCCACCTCACTGGGGGGACAGTTCAAAGTGTTGCTCCCATCCGCATTCTACTTCCTCTTCCTTAATAAAACCACCTGGGCAGGGTCTGCAGGAGGAGGAAGAACCGTCATGGTTCAGCAATTATTGCTGCTGCTGTGATCCCCTGAACCTTCATATTCCAACCTGGGGCTGGATGGAGGTCCCCTGCCCTTGTCCATCCTGTGTTCTAGCAGTGAGCTCTGTGACCTGTAGGGGAGTCTCTTCTCATGTGCCTCAGTTTCTCGTATCCGTACAGTGGGAGGGAACAAGACCCTCCCTGCAAGCCTTCAGGCTATGAAAATGGGGTGAGATGGTGAGATGTATTGAGCATCCATTGTGTCCCAGGGCTTCTTGTAGGGCCTGGTGGAAGTCTCATCATGAGCTCTGGGTATCGGGCAGTGTGTGTGGGTCCCGTTAGACTCTAACTGAAAGGGGATGAGAACTGCGGCCTCCTTAGATGAAGACAAGACCCCATACACACACAAACCTCAGTCACACTATGGAGTCCTGATTTATGCTCTGAGTTCAAGGTCAGGCACGGATTTGTCAGCTGGCAGATTGACTTGTGTTCAGGTTCTGTTTATGGCTCACCAGCTGCTGAGCTTCCCCATGAGTCACTAAAACTCCCTGGGCTTTATTTGGCTGCTCTGTAAAGGGAAAAGTCACAGTGACCTCTGTCTCAGGATTGTGGAGATGACAGTGATCCTGAGCATGTAAAGTGCTCACAGGAAGGATTGGGCTCTCTGGAGACATTTAATAAATCGCTCCAGCTTCCTGTCCTCATAGTGGATATTGAGATTCACTTTGTAAAAACTCAGGTGTATGCCTTCCCATCCCACCTGGAGGTAGGTCCTTGCTTACTTAGACACACCAACTATGTGATTTACTGCTATTCCTTAAGCTTGCCATTTTCTTCCTGACTCTGGGGCACTGCACTGTTTCTGTCTTCTTTCTGGAACCCCCCGTACCACTTCTCAAGACCAACTCCTACTAAACCCTTGAATCCCAAGTCCAGTGTCATCTTTGCTAGTGAGAGCCCTGCCTAAGTTCCAGAGTCTCCTAGCAAATCCTAAATATCCTCAGAACAGTCAGAGTTCTGTTAGCCATTCATACTGTGGTGGTTTGAATGAGAATGGCCCCCATAGGCTCATATATTTGAATGCTTAGTAACCCAGGAGTAGAATTAGTATGATAGGATTAGAAGGATTAGGAGGTATGTCCTTGTTGGAGGAAGTGTGTCACTGGGGGTGGGCTTAGAGGTTTCAAAAGCCCATGCCAGACCCTTCTCAATCTCTTCCTGCAGATCAGGATGTAGCTCTCATTTACCTCTCCAGCAACATTCCTGCCATGCTCCACCTCGAAGATAATAGACTAAGTCAGCCTTTGAGAGTGTAAGCAAGGCCCCAGTTAAATGGCTTTTCTTATAAGAGTTGCTGTGGTCATGGTGTCTCTTCATAGCAACAGAACAGTGACTAAGTCAGAGGTTGGTACAAGGGAGTAGAGTATGGCTGTGACAGGCTTCCCCATGCTGTTTGTTGGAGGAATAGGAAGGACTTTGGGACTTGGGACTAGAAAAGTGGTTGAACACTTTAAGCAGGGCTTAATGGTCCATCCTATTAGGAACATGGAAAACAATGCTGAGGGCAATTTGAACTGTGGAGGCCCAGCTCAAGAGGTTTCAAAGGGGAAGAGTATTATCAGTAAGTAGCCTAAAGACCATTCTTGGGATAGTTTGGCAAAGAATGTGGCTGTTTTTTGCCCTTGTCCTAAAAGTCTGCCTGAAGCTAAGTTGAAGAGTTTTTGGATTAATGGTGTTGGCAGAGGAGATTTCAAGACAGCTAGTATCGACTCTGTCATGTGGTTATTAGTAATCACTCTTATGCAGCTCTACCATGAAAAGAAGCGAGCTGGACAAAGAGAAATACAAAATGGACAGTTTGAGGAGAAAAGGAGCACCAGGGAGTGGAATGGCACTCAGTGAAGTGTCCAAGGAGATGGAAAGTTTAAAGAAAAGCCTGATGCTAAATGGAATAAAGGGAGTGGTAACCTCAGGGTGACTCCCCATACAGCTAAGGTTCCCACTTGTGAAAGGGAATTAAAGAAAAGCTTAAGCACGGAAGGAAACAGTAACAGAAAGCTGATACAAATGTAACTGAACGAGGGGACCAAGTTCCAGCCCCATCAACTGCAGAACTTGGCAGCTTTCACTGGTCCTGGCTTTAGAGTCAAGGATCCAAGCAAAAGGTTGTGGGATCTCCCTCAGTGACTAAGGAAAGTTCCTGAGACCAGGTGTGTGTCAGGGGTGTCCCTAAGTAGGAGGCCCAGATAGGTCATTGCATGAAGCTGTGAATGTGAAGCCTGGATTGCCTTGGAAACCTCAAGATTTTGGAGATATTAGAGTCATGGGATACCTGCTAAGGAAAACTGCAGGCTGGGTGTGGAGCCACCTCAAGAGAGAGAAGCGTTACAGTCAACAAAGCTGGAAGGTGGTGTTGGTTGGTTTTTTTTTTTTTAACTCTTTACCCTTTTGGGGGGCCTGCCACCTTGCTCCCATATAAATCACACACGGAGGCTTATTATTACTTATGAATGCCCGGCTTTAGCTTGGCTTCTTTTTAGTCAGCTTTTCTTAACTTAAATGATCCCATCTACCTTTTGCCTCTTTTCTTACTTCTGTATATCTTACTTTCACTCTTACTTCATGGTGGCTGGCTGTGCGGCTGTGCGGCTGTGCGGCTGTGCGGCTGTGCGGCTGTGCGGCTGACCCCTATCATCCTCCTTTCCTTGTTCTCTTACTCCTTCATCCCTCTCTTCCCAGACTGCTCCTTTTTTTTTTTATTCTCTCTGCCTGCCAGCCATACCTGTCCTTTCTCCTGCCTTGCTATTGGCCGCTCAGCTCCTTATTAGACCAATCGGGTGTTTTAGACAGTCAAAGTAACACAGCTTTACAGAGCTAAACAAATGCAACATAAAAGAACACAACACATCTTTGTTCATTAAAACAAATGTTCTGCTGGGCAGTGTTGGCACACACCCTTAATCCCTGCATTTGGGAGGCAGAGGCAGGTGGATCTCAGTGAGTTTGAGGCCAGCCTGGGCTACAAAGCGAGTGCCAGGACTGTTACATAGAGAAACCTTGTCTCAAAAAACAAAAAACAAAAACAAATGTTCGACAGCATAAACAAATATAACACATCTTAAAATAATATTCCACAACAGGAAGGAGTTGGAGATCTGAAGAGCACTTTGATATTGGACAGGAGATTCAGAATTTGGAGTTTGCCCTTCTGGTTTTTAGTCTTGCTTTGGTCTAGTATTTCCTCACTATGGTCTCTTTCCTCCCTTTTGGAATGGATGATCTGCCCACATAGAGACACTTCACTCAATAATACTAGCAACATCTCAGCTCTTTTGCTACCCAAGGGTGTGCCTGTTGCCCAAGATGTAAGAAGAGGGCATTGGATCCTCTGGAACTGCAGTTACACATGGTTCTGAGCCCTATATGACTCAGAAATTGAACCCAGATCCTCTGGAAGCACCACGAGTACTCTTAACTGATGAGTTATTGCTCCAGCCCCATATTTATTTGTTTTGAGAGGGGCAGGATGGGATCTTCCATTGAACCTGGAGCTTATTGTTAGGCCTGGCCTACTTGCCCGTGAGCTCCAGAGCTCCACCTGTCATTACCTCCCCAATGCTGGGGTTACCTGTGTCTGCTGCTGCCCCGGGCTTCTGTGTAGCTTCTGGAGATTGAACCCAGACCCTCATGCTTGCATGCCAGCCACTTTATTGTCTAGACCATCTTCCTAGCTCCTATATTCAGTTTTTTTTTCTAATTCTGGAGGTCTCTCTACAGAATACCTGGGTCCCAGACCCCTCGGCCAGGGTACATTGTACTGAGACCCCTCTCCAGATGACCTGGTACCATGACTCCTTTTCTTTGAGTCAGCCTGACTTGTGAGTCACTGAGATGAAAACTCATAGCTTCATGTTGACGCAGAGGCCTCAGCTGTTTGGAGGAGAAGAAAGGCTTCGACAGCCATGTGGTCACTTGCTAATTAGCCATCATTGTGAGGTCTCAGCTCCATCCTTTCATCCAGTGAGGAAAAGGCAAATTCACTGACCTGCAAGTTCCCTTCTCATTTAGTGTTCTCTGATTCTAAAGTCAGAACCAAAGGTTTTATCTCTTTTCTCTGGGCACATTCTCCTTACCCTTCGTTGTATAGGACTATCCTCTGAGCCAAACAACTGCCATCTTGTGGCATTCAGCTGTGCCCACTTGCAAAGATCATTCCAGCTGGGTCTGTTGACTATTTATACCCTCAGTAGAGGGGTGGGGAGGACCACAAGACCCTGAGTATCCAGCTGCTCTGTACCCCCACACACCTTGATGTGAATTAGAATAGCTAGGGTGGTTTTTTAGTGAGTGCTTTTGACTGAACTCAGCTCTGTTGAGAGTTAGTGTGATCCTTGGTTGTGGGTGCAGGGCACAGAGAACTTGGGAAATGGGGGTAAGAAGAGAAATAGAAGCTTTCAGTGGGGGGACTTGAACCCAAGAAAGGGGGGCCTCTAGGATGGGGATAAAGTGGGGGTAAGTAATGAAGTAGAAGCTATTGGGACAGTGGAGAGACCTGCACCTAAGAAAGGGGGAGTGCTCCAGGTTGGGGTACTGGGGAGTGTCTATCAGACATTTTAAAGTTCTACATACATCCCCCAAAGGATTCTGCTTGACTCTGTTTTGAGACAGGTCCAAGACTCAGCTCTAGCTTGAATAACATGGACAAGTCCAGGCTTGACCAGACCCAGTCCACCCATCCATCCTCCTCTCAGTGCATTGGTCCGCATAGCCTCTGGGCTGTCCACATCATGCAGCTGTGGTCCTGGGACAGGAGCTCAGCCTAGGGGCAGTCCCAGAAGTGACCAGTCGCTCTGTGTTCCACAGGGTAGGGGATTGAGGGAACACGGTCTCTTACTGGTTCCTGGAATTCCTCAGCCATCATTCCTGGACATAGGTGTCTCTTTCCTGGCACCCATGTGTTCTGTGTGATGCTAGAGTTGTCTGTCCTTCCAGGACTGTACTGGCTTTAGAGCTGAAGAAATAGAGAGGCTTGAGTGAGCAGGGGTGAGGCTCAGGTGAGCAGGGGTCTGGCCTGTGTGAGGCTAGCACATCCATCGAATGTCCAGTGTCTAGGCTGAGCTCTCCAACAGCCAACCTCTCCTCCCCTGCCTGTGCTTCCTAGAAAGAGACCTCAGGCACTGGCTGCTCCGATTGGTCCAAGGGTAATGTCATCTTCCAGCAGCTTCCAGAATGGTAGCAGGAATTAGTTCTGGAGAATGAGTGCAAGATAAAGTCCCTAGGAAGGGGGCCCCTCTTGGCAGAGTACAGTAGCCCTGGGGTTTCTGATAGCCATCTTGGCACCCTGGGTGGGGGGCGAGTGTTAAGCCTGCATTGTTGGTGGCAGGGTGGAGATGTCTAGGCCTGATGTCTACCTCAGCCCTTCTGTCAGGAAACCCAGGAGGGACCCTTCAGCACTCCGGAGACTGAAGGGAGGGAAACTGGGAGGGGTTTTCACCAGCTTCTCTGGGGAGCCCTCCCCTGTCTCTTATGCCACTCCCATCAGGGCTGCCTGGCCCTGAATTTCCCTCCATGGTCTTGGCTGCTGCGTAGATCTTTAGCCGTGAGGAGTGTGCTGCTGTTGATGTTTCTGTCTCTGTGAGCTTCCCACAGGAGCTTGCCACTGGGAAAATTGTTCTCAGCCCACTGGGGACTGGAGCTCAGGGGCCCCCTCCTCATAGATCTACAAATGAGATATGGCTGAAGCCAGAGTTGCCCTCAAAACTCTCATCAGACTGGCCAGCCAAAGTCTCAACCCCACCTATGGAGAAACTGAGTTTAGTTTAGGTGAGGGGTTAGCAGTGCTTACATGCAGTCCGGGAAGGGTGTGGTGGAGGCTGACCTCAAATTCTTGACCCTTTTGCCTGTGTCTCTGGGGATACAGGGGCTGCCATCACACCTGGCTCCTGAGTTTCCTTTGCTGAGCTGATCAGTCACGGCTGGTAGAGTCATGCCTTTCCTCCCTGAAAGCAAGTTCTAATGTATTCCCACACTGGCTCCTGGCTCTTGCTTCCCTGCTCTGGCTTTTGGGTTTTGTCCTTAAAGCTCCGGGAGCTAAGGGACATTTTGTTGAGAGGTGTTCCAGACCTTGGGAAGTGAGCAGTGTTGCCAGGTGACGTGCTGAGGTTCCGTGGAAAGGGTAGCAGGTGTGGAAGTAGGAACTGGGTGTAGGGGCTGCCCATGCCAGCAGCTTGTGAGTCTCCAGTCTGTCTGTCTTAATACCTGGGTCTGTTTTTAATATCAACAGTAATCTCATTATAGAAATAGGATTGAAGCTGCTTTTCTGACTTGGCATGAGGTCATGTAGTTTTCCAGGCTTGGCTACAGGGCTGATCTCATGGTGCATAGCCTGGTCAGTCTCCAGGACCCTGCACTAAGTGTCGGGGGGGGGGGGGGGGGGGGGGGGGGGGGGGGGAATCTGGCTATGCTGTACTGTCTTGAAATTCCCAAGCATTTCTCTTGGAGCAGAAGTTCTAGGAAGGAAGTTTAAGGAGTCGTGGCTTGGAACAGGCTCCTTCCCTTCACTGTCCAGTGTTGTGAACCCCACATGGCCTTGCTTCCCCCTACATCAGTGGTTCTTAACCTGTGGGCCATGAACCCTTTTGGGGTCGCATACCAGATATTTACATTATGATTTATAACAGTAGCAAAATTACAGCTATGAAGTAGCAACAAAATAATTTATGGCTGGGGGTCACCACAGCATGAGGAACTGTATTAAAGGGCCACAGCATTAGGAAGGCTGAGAACCCCTGCCCTACATGATCCCCTGCAGTACGTCTGTATTGAAGGAGCCAACTCTGCTCTTCACTGAATCCAGGTCTTTTGTCCAAACAATGACATCCTGAGACATGAACCCTCAAGATTACGGCATTTAAGAAACGAAGAGTGAGGACATGAGATAGGGAGAAGGGACACCCACTTATTCCTTTTCTCCACACATGCTAGGCAAGTGCTCTACCACTGAGTCACACCCTTTTTCTTCCTCCTCCTCCTCCTCCTCTTCTTCTTCTTCTTCTGTTTTCGGTTTTTTTTTTTTTTTTTTTTTTTTTTTTTTTCTAAGATAGGGTTTCCTTGTGTAGCTGTGGAGCCTGTCCCGGAACTCACTCTGTAGCCCAAGCTGGCCTCGAACTCACAGAGATCCGCCTGTCTCTGCCTCCCAAGTGCTGGGATTAAAGATGTGCACCACTACCACAGTCCGGCGAGCTTTCTTATTTTTATTTTGAGACAGTTTCACCAAGTTGCCCAGATGGCCTTGAACTCTCACCCTTCCTGACTCAGCCTCTAGAGTAGCTGGGCTTCTTTGATTTTAGAGTCCCAACTAAAAACTTGTCACACTCTGAAGGCAGGTGAGAGAATGGTCCTAGTTTTCCCTGCAGACTCACCCTATGGGATCACCTGTGTATTCTGCCCTCAGCATAAAGCAGCCTCAGGCCTGCAGCCGAGGACCCCGTTCTTGGAGAGAGACATCCCACACTGCCCAGCCTGAGCCTGTAGGCAGCCTTTGTTCCGCCACAAGGGGCCATTCAGCCAATGTCCTGGAGGACAATGGCCCTGCTGTGTTAGGGTCAGGGCTACCATGGCTCTTGGGGTGTGTCCTGTTCCCTGGGCAGCAGGCAACTTGTCTTCTGGGCTCAGGAGAGGAGTCCAGACACTGCCAGGCACAAACACTGACCGTGTCCTGGCTGTCCTGCCTGAAGGACACTGAAGTCCCATAGCCTGCTGCACCACCATCCCAGACCTAGGGAATGATGCTCAGCTTGCAGCTTCTGTAGACCCCCGCCTCCCCTCCCCTCTGCACTGCAGGGGTCCTTCCTCCAAGGAGCCCAGAACTGCCAGGTTGAACAGATGGCTCAAACTCAACCTCCTAAAGCATGGTGTGTAATCAGAAGTGATCAGGCCAGCTGTCCCTGCCTGGTGGTCCCGGTACTAAATGCGGTGGCCAGCCCTGTGGTCAGATGGCCTGCCTACATTTAAACTCCAGTTTTGCTCCTCATGAAACTCAAGATGCTAGGCAAGTGACCACACCTCCGTTTCCCCCTCTGTAAAATGGGGGTACACGGAATAATACCCGGTGAGGTGCACTCTGGTCGCACAGGCAGGAGGATCTCTGTGGATTTGAGGCCAGTCTGGTCTACATAGTTCCGGGATAGCTAGGGCTACATAGACCCTGTCTAACCCTGCCCCTCCAAAAGAATTCCACACCAGATACCCTCACCTGAACCCTGCTGCTCTCTGCCCCTGCCTTAGTGTCCCATCTGCATGGTGATGAGGGACCAGAGTGGAGAGGCGGAAATTATCTTGGGAGGTCAGACACGCGTTTCCTGGGAATGGTGATGTCTGAGCTGAGGGCTGAAAGGTGAGCCCAGATGGATAAGGTGGGCACAGGCATTGACAGCATGGGAGTGAGGCTGGGAGGGGGACATCCTTGTAGGAAGAGTTTGTGGGACCATGAGGTGTAGATTTGTGGGGTGGATGGGGGCCAGTGTAGTTGAAATTAAAATGCTTTCAAGCAAGAAAGGAGCCCATCTCTATGTGACTCCTCAAGGTTGACAGTTTGAAATCCAAACTCCTTATTGGGGTATTTAAAGCCATTCACAAGTCTCTCCTACAGTGGACCCCATTCACCCCACAAATCTACCTATCTATCACCCATTGATCATCTATCATCCATATCCGTCTGTCTATCCATCTGTCCATCCTTCCATTACCTGTCTGTTATAGCTAGTAATGCATATTTCTATTTGTCTGTCCAGTCCATCTTAACCGAAACAAGCTTTTTTTTTTCTTTTTCTGTCATTTATTAAACACTCATGCTGGGTTTTACTCTTTAAGATCTCCCTTAATAATATACATTGACAGCTTTCATGTTGGAAGGGGCACAACCTTCTGTCTGAGCCTGCAGAAGTGGCCATCGCAAAGTGTTGTGAACAAGGTAGCTTAAACAATAGAAATGTATCATCCACAGTTCTGGGCATGACAAGTCCAAGGTTGAGGTGTTGGGAGGGTTGGCTCCTCCAGCATCCACTCTCCTTGGCCTGTGGACAGGAGACAAGGACACCAGGCACACTGGATTAGGACTGACCTATAAGGGCATATTTTACCTCAGTCACCTCTCTAGAAATCTGTCTCTAAATGGAGGCACGTTCTGAAGGCCTAGGGTGGGCCATAAGGCTACAACATATGAATTCTGAGGACTCCATTGCCACTGGTATCCATCAAGGCCTCTTCCTAGGAGTTTTAATGAGTTGTGTGCTTTGGGGGTGTTGCACAAGTGACATCTGCCAGAGATCATGCAGGCCTCCGTGAAGGGTATCTCTCACTGGACACTTTTGTGTGTCTTTGCTTGTTTCCCTGGGAAGCAGACCAATGTCTTCTGGAATATCTTCGTAGACTCCCAGCTTTCCCCAGGGATATCACTCAGCAGTCCCCCAGAGCCTGCCACAGTCAGATCTCCCAACACAACAATAAAGAGGTGGCATTCTGAGGTGGTGTGTGGTGAGGCAAGGCTTCCTTGCAGGTCCTTTCCGACTGGTGTCCGCTCAGCTGTGGGACTGTGCACACCCTCCTTGCCTGTCTTTCTGGCCACCTGTCACATCTGCAGTAACACAGCTCCTTGCTTTTTTGTTCGCTCCTCGTAGTGTTTAATTACCTGTGGTCAGCTGTCCATTCTTGCTCTTGACCGTTCATGTGGCTGTCGTCTTCTGAGAAGAACCGATAGAATGTGGAGGGTGTAACAGGGTGTGGCTTTGGTGGCCGGCCACCAACAAACAAGCTGTGCACCAGGCCAGGCCCTGATCTTTGCGGCTGTTTGGTTTGGGAAGCAGCCATTTTGTGAGGAAGCCCAAGCAGTCTGGGGAGGCTCCTGGAGAGAGGAGCCAGGGCTTCTAGCAAAGCCAGCATCCAGGGTCGCTGCACCTATGGGTGAATGACTACCACACTGAGTAGTGAAGACCCTGCAGGTAAATACTCTAGCTGAGTCAGATCAACTGTATGGCTAGGGAAGAGTGGCCCCCGAGACCTGTGCAGATGACAGATAAATTCAAAATGATAGATGGCTGACCAGTCATGAGTTCTCATACTAAATCTCTAGACTTGTCCCTCTGTCTCCTCCCACTGGCCCAAAATGTGTGTGGTCTCTCTGGGGCCCAGCTGGCTCTTCATACACCCCCCATCCCCCTCCTCCACACACACACTTCTGTCTTCACTTGTGTCGGATTGTGTCAGTTCTGTCACTGATGACTGCAAAACCCAGGCAAAATGCCCAGCTCCCCTAGGGAGAGGTGAGCCCCCCCCCCCCCCCCGACCTTAAGACAGGAGCCCAGAAACCCTTCTGCAATAGCTGGGGGCCTGTTTCACACCCTGGCATCAAACTCCATGCCCACTGGGTGTGTCTGCCGCCTCTGCACCCCACTCAACACCTGCTGTTTATTGGGTCCCAAAGAGTGTGTTTGAGTGAGGAGGTGAGTGAACAGATGGCCCCTCTTCACACCTGGCTTCAGCAGTGCAGGTGAGCTAATCACCAGGAGTCACACTTTCCCCCTGGCCTAATCCCCTGGGACAAGCAGTTGTCCATTTATACTTTGAAGTTTTGGTAAGTGAGGGTGTATATATATATATATATATATATATATATATATATATATATATATATGGCTTACATACCACAGCCCTGGAAGATATAGTTCAGATCTCTCTCAGCAGTGTAGGAACTGAACCATCTCAGAGAACACCAGCTTTGGAGGGCTCCCCGGGCCCTAGACATACACTATGATACATGACCAAGTCCCTTCCTTTAGTCTATGTTGATGGTCCACATGCATCTGTCACCTCAGGCACAGACAATTTATTGGGTCATTGTGGCACTTCTCTGGCTCCATGTGGAATGTTTGTGTCCTCAGCAAGTTCACGTTAAGTCCAAACCTCTGTACAAGAGCCTTTGGGAGGTGTTTCAATCACTCGGGTGGTCTCTTGTGGGAATTAAGTGGATTAATTCCCCCAGAGAGCTCCTCTGCACCTTGACTTGAGAACACAGTGAAGCGATGCTGTGAATCCAGAAGAAGCCTTCACCAGATGGAGAACTGGCCTGGGCCTTGACCTTCCAGACCCCAGACCTGTGAGGAATAAATGCCACCCAGGCTGTGGCATTTTGTTATAGCCAGCCTGAGTGGACTGAAGCACTCCCCTGTGACAACCCCACTTAGCGCTTTACAAGTAAGGATAATTCAGAACAGGAATCAGCTGATGATGAAGTTGTATTCAGCAGGGACATAAAGAGAGACGCACTGGGCTGGGAGGGAGGCTCTGTGGTAGAATGCTCCCCTTCTGTGTGAGCCCTGGAGAGAGACTGCTGTAAGTGGACCTTTATGAAGGCAAACTGTACAAGTCCGAGGTGTGGACTGCTAAGGTAGATGGCTTTGAAGAGGGTCATCTTCAGCTAGGACTTCATGAAGAGAACTCAGGGCTATAAAAAAGGAAGATAGTATGCCCCAAGGGTGGAGGTACTCCCAAGGAAGTGAGGCTGAGGAAACACTGAGTTGAAGGACCTCTCAAATCCAGGGCTTTGAGCATTCCAGGCCCTACCCCACCCAGCTTCAGTAACTTCTTGCAGGTACCCCATGAAGTGGAAAGCCAAGGGTGGAACCTCCCATTGCTCTAGATTTTGAAAGGGGGTCCCCCAGGCATGGAAGGTCTTTCCCTCAGGTTCAACTGCCTGGACTCCAGCAAGCAGAAGCCAGTGTGGCTTGGACCACTGTCGTAGCAAAAGGAAGAAAACGCTTGACTTCTCAAAATTCCCAGTGTTTTCAATTCTAGTGTCCTGAGCCACGCATGGGGGCTTGGATAGTAGTTGATGTTGTTAGCCTGACAGAGTCTAGAACCACCTGAGAAGAGGGCCTCTGGGCATGCCTGTGGGAGATTATCATGATTGTGTGACTATTGTTGGAAGATCCTCTAAGCTGTGGGGCCGCTCCTGAGCAGGGCATCCTGGACTGTATAAGATGGAGCCAGCTCTAGGGAGCATTCATTACTTCTGATTCTCGGGTGTGTCTGTGATGTAACTTGGAGTTCTTACTGCTTTGATGTGCACCCTTTAACTGTGAAACGGAATAAACCCTTAAGCTGTAGTTTGTCAGGGTGTTTTATCTTAAGAACAGGAAAAGAAACTAAGCTTATGACCCACACCTGTTATCTCAGTACTCTATAAACTGAGGCAGGAGGATTGCTATGAGCACAAGGCCAAGCCTGGGTTACACAGACCTTTCTGGGCCTCCACTCCATCTGCCCCCAATTACAGCGTCCCTAATAAATAGCAGCTTACTTATTAAAGTCCCTGTGCATTTATAACAGGGAAGAGAGCTTGTAATGTCTTGTTTAAAGGTCACAGGGCGATTGTAAACTGCCTCCTTGATTGCTGAAATGACTTTGAGCTGAGTTAGCCTGGACCACCACTGGAACTTTCCTCACATTGCTGTGTGAAGGGAGAACACTGGTGTCAGAGCTGCAGCAACTGCCCTTCCAGGGAGAGGCCTTGGTGATGGTTTACACCACGCAGGAAGGCAGTGACTTCTGTCCTCGCCAAAGGCTGCAGTTGAAGGGGGTCAGGCATCCGACCTCCTCGCTGTGAGCCAATGTGGCCCACAGCCTGGCTCTGACAGGGACTCTGCTGTCCCTTCTTGATGTTCTTGTGGGCACATCCCCTGCCAGCCTGTGTGCTTTGGGCCCATCTGGTGTGGAATGGCCTCGGTGGAGTGAACTGAGCGGCAGCCATTCCTGTGCCAGCTCTCCACCAGGAAGATGGTAAAAACACCATGAATATTTCATCGCCCCGAGGAGAGGTTAGGCACTTTATGGAAACCATGAAAGCACAGTCCATCATCCTGGGCCCCACACTGTCAGGCTGGGCATGGTGGTGGCTGGGAAGGTTTTAATTGAACTTCTCTGTGTTCTGTCTTACCACAGAAAGGCTTGAAGGTGCAGAAAGTAGAAAAAGGTGTGTGTATGGGAGGGGTAGACATAATATCCTTGATTTTACCCCCACTAAAAACATCGTATGCATTTTGTGTATTTCCTTTTAAGCCCCCCTCAGATTATGACATAAAGTTTTGTTTCTTTTAAAATATTAAACACACTGTAAACATGCCCCTGTTATTACGTGCTCATAGTGAACAGTTTTATTGGCTATATAATATTCCATCAAGTAGAGATAATTATGCATTCAGTAGTTACACGTGAATTCATCACGCAAATGGTCCCTGTGGTAGGTTTGTAGAGGGAGTGTACAAAGGAAGGAATGTTACGCAGTGCTGTTCCACAGAACCCTTGGAGACAGAGATGAAGCACATGGTCCTGGTCCAGTATGATGGGGTGCAGTGGGCCCAGCTGCAGCCTGGAATCAGGTAATCAGAGGTACTCAGGCTTTGAGATGGCCTTGAAGCAGTTGTCTGGCACCGCAGAAGGGAAGTGGGGATGTCAGGTCTCCAGGCCAGAGGGACATTGTGTGTGAGGCACAATGGTCAGGATCGGCTGGTGTGTCCTGTGTTGTGGAGCTATTGCTTGTCAGTCTTGGAGGTTCTGGGCAGTCCTTTTGGACTCTGGAGGGATGGGATGGGTGCTTCTTGCAAAAGGCCAGAAAGTCCTAGGGAGGTGCCCTAAGCTGTGGCAGAAGGGGCGTGGCATGGAGAGCTGTCCCAGTCTGTGGGAGAAGGAAGGCTGAGTGAGCTGCCTGGCCTGGTCTTTGCACAACAGGAGGCCCTAGGCTGGGGAGTGTGGATGCTGCAGAGGAGGGTGGTGTAATTGTCACTCCTGGCTGTGACAAAGTATCTGATAAAGGAACCCAAGGAAGGGTTTATCCGGGCTTACCGTTTGAGGTGTCCAGTGAGGCCGCTGGTCACATCGCGTTTAAAGCCAGGAAGCAGAGAGAGGAGGATGCTGGTGCTCAGCTCACTTTTTCTTCTTTATTCAGTCCAGGACCCCAGCTCATGGAATGGTGCCACCCACATTCAGGGTGGAGCTTCCCTGATCTGCTAGACCTCTCTGGAAACGCAGCTACATCCAGGAATGTTTCCATGGTGATTCTAAGTCCCATCAGTTTGACAAGATGAACTGTCGCTGACGAAGAGAACTGCTCTCTCCCCTGCTGTTGACGCCCACTATCCTGCTTTTGTTGTTTTAGATTAAGATATGCTGAGATTGTGGGATACACTGAGCATTGTGGGATACACTGAGCATTGTGGGATACACTGAGCATTGTGGGATACACTGAGCATTGTGGGATATGCTGAGCATCATGGGAAGGTCTGTTGGCCTGCCTCTCAGGCTCTCTTAATGTTGCCAGTCTAGGAGTGTTGAGTCTTGTTAAAACTCTTGGGTGTTCTTCTTAAGGGCTTGAATAAAATTGGACATCATGTTGCCTGCCACACTAAACTTCGCTGGCCACAAGCTTTTGTTCTGGGTGTGTTTCAGAGAGGCTGCCCTTTAACTGCTGCTGCAGGAGTTACCTGTAGAGCCTAGCTGCCTACCTGCCCCTCTGCTTTATCCAAAGGATCAACCGTCGATGCCACGTTGGGGCCATGGCCATGCTCACTCCCACTAGGTGGGGTCTTCTGAGGTGGGGCTGGGGCTGTGCCCTTGGTGAATTGCGATGTAACTTGCCTGTCCATAGATAGCACAGCTAATTTGTCTTCATAGAAAATTAGTTAAGAGTAACCAGGGATGTCCCTGTATCTCAGTCTCTGCTGCAGAAGGCCATGCCTGTGGTCCAGGCAGAACTTCGTAAGCCCTCTGGGAGCTATGGGGGTGGCCCTATGACACCCAGGCTTTGCTGCACACGCCTGTCTCTCTTCAAGAGCTGTAGCTATTAGGGCTGTGTGACAGGTGATGTCACTTAGTGAGGCAGGCAGCAACCACTTCGTTCAGCCTCCTGGTTCTGACAGTCTGGGGTTCGGCAAAGTGAGGCTGTCAGTCTTCCCTCTGAAGGGTACCTGCTGTGCCTCTCTATAAATGGTGGGCGGGTAGTCACACGGTGGTGGTGGTGGTGAGGAGGAAGAGGATGACGGTGTCTGGAAGGCCAGGCTCCCATCTCTTGCATGTAGCTTTAGGGCAGTTGGATTCCTTAGGTGGTAGCTGGCTTTCCAGGGTCAAGGCCACAGGGCCTTCCCTGACTTTCTCAGAAGTCACATGTGTCCCTGTCATTTACCTGGTGCAAGTTGCAGGCGAGCCCTGGTTGAAGGCGACTTAGACTCGAGCCATGGGGTAGAGGCCAGCTTGTATGCAAGAGCAAGGATGCACAGGCAGGGCCAGCGATGCTGCCAAAGCCTCTTGGTGCATGCAGTCTGCCCCCAGATGGCCTGGGTGGTGCTGAGCCCTGTCTGACCTTGGGCAGGTTCCTGAGCAGAGCACATTCATCTTCGTGCCCAGGCAGAAGTGCGTGTCTTTCCCTCCCCATCCCAGTTCAAGGATACTGACAGCATCCTTACTCATTAAAAATGCAGAGCAGGGCAGGTGAGTGGAGGCTTTCTTTAGAGGGCAGAATTGACAGGCGGCAGCCTTTGTCCTGGGGGTGTTTCGAAGACACAAAGCTCCTGTCCTTATCCTTTCCTCCCACTGCGTGTTTGGTGACCCTCAGACAATAGTGGTCAAGGTGAGGCTGGGCAGGCCTTCTTGCCGGGCTCCCTTGTGGGGAGAATGCAGAGTGGGAACAGGTGAGCCAGGCTGGCCTTTCTGCCCGGCTCATCTGGTGCCAGAAAGGACACACTGACCTTCCCAGCAGCGAGTTTGCTTAGTGTTTTTAGAAGCAGGTTTATTGGAAACCACTCCAGCCCTTGTGGTCCCGACCCTGTCATGGTGTGTGAAGCTCCTTCCAAGGAGCCACAGGGACCATTCTCTGCTCTGTGGACCCGCCACGGTCTCTCCAAGCCACAAGGGGAAGATAGGACAGGCTTGGGTGGGGCCCGGTTCCTGATCGCTAACACCAGGCCCTCCATTTGCCCCTCCACCCATACTGGTTCCTGATGTTTGTGTCTGTGCATCTGTGCAGGGGCTCGGGCCACCCAGGGGCTCCCCTTCCTCAGTGCACACGTGACCTGTCTCGGCCCCCTCCCATGTCATCTTTGGGTCTAAGTCAGTGACTAGAATGTCCTTTTGGGGTCACTCTAAGGTCATATAGAGATCACGCATGCCAGTGTTGAGAAAATTCTTTGCCCGTGCTGGTCATTGCCGTAGGCAGTGGGACCATGGCAGAGGGATCACACTTAGTCCGTCCATGCTCTGCAGCATGTGAAGGAAAGTCCCACCTGCCTCCCTCTGCAGCCAGCCAGGGTGTAGCTGTGGGGAGTGAAGCTGTGCAGAGGGTCAAGGGCAGCAGAGTGTCCCCAGTGTGGGCAGCTGCCCACAAAGGCATGGACTCCAGTCAGTAGTTCATCTGCCCTAATACACCTATCTCACCTCCTCCTCAGGGGAAGTGTCAAACTCAGGCAGGAAACCGTGTCATCAAGATGGCATCCATAGAGTCCCAAACAATCCAGCACAGCCCTCCAGAGCATTGCGGGTGAAGGGAGGGGCTGACCCAACCCACACTTTCCTTTGTCCCCCTGACTACCTCATCCCGGGAGGCTGAGGATTAATTATGTGTTGTCTTTGTAAGCAGGAGGCTATAAAAACCTATCTGCAGGCCAGCACCTTCTATATCAGCCAGGCCTGGCTGGATTTATCACCTCCGCCTCCTCCAGACCGCTCAGGGAGGCCAAGGAGGCCCTGCCTGCTGCCCGCCCCCACTGTGACAGAGGGAGCGGAGCAAAATGCAAGCCACAGAAGGGAATCTGTGTACAGTGGCAGAGTGTCCCTTGGAGTTGGGTCCCCACCAAAAAGGTGACATTATCTGGGACTGTGGTTGTCTAGGAGTGAGCAGTGTCTGAGATCTCTGAGGGTCAGTGGTTCCTGGGCAGACATGGGTTTGTCCCGATGGTCCGCAGGGTACTGGGTGCAAGAGATTTGAAGGGAGGAGGACTGTGGTAACAGATGTGATTGACAAGGTCTGTGTCCTGAGTTGCCCCCAACCAGACTGGCTGGGTGAGTGGTCAGCACACGTTCAGTGGAGGGAGGCTCCCACAGGCCAAGCTGCCCAGAGGAGGCATCTCGTTTGCCTGGGTGGTGGGCAGTCCAGGTCAGGGAGGGTTTCCTAGAGGGATGAACCCAGGCCTTCTGTAGTTAAAGAAGAAAGCCCTTGGAGACAGGCTCCAAGAGAGTCCCAAAGTCACAGTGCCTTCTGGATGAGGGGAGGGACAAAGGATTTGGGTAAGTGAGGAGCCTGGCGTCATGGAGGGAGGCTGGCAAGGGCCCGGACTGAGGATGCTGCCACCGCCAAGTGCAGAACTGTCATTTCCAAGTGACAGAAATGGAAGGGAGGGAGTCCCCAGCTCAGAAACGGATCGGCCTGAACTTGAACTCAGACACAATGGGCTTTGCACCCCTGAGGCTGTAGGTGGCCTCCTTGTGTGAGGGTTGCGTCCGGTCACTCACAGGATTTTTCGGGGCCTCTCCCCCTCTATGATCTGCTTGGCAGGCCATTGAAAGCCAGAATCCCCCAAGCTGACCTGCTGAGCGTATCATCTGGCACTTCCTTCCGGCCCTTGGCTAGTTGTGACAGTGAGGCCGAGCCACAGCTTTGTGTCTTTGTGACCCAGATGAAGAACGAGGTAGACGTTTAGTGCCGAGTGGAGCAGGACCCTGTGTCTGGGTTAAAAATGGAAGTGCTGAGGACAGGGGAGCAAGCCAGTGTCTGTGTGTCCGTGAGAACTGGTTTCGGATGCTGGCCAGATGAGATGTGTCTAGTCCTGATCCCGTTGCCATCCGCTATTGGTGTTCCTAGCCCACCCAAAAGATCAGAGCTCAGGGCTGCACAGCCCACGGTCCTAGTGGTAGGGCCCTGAGCCGCTCACCCTGATTGACAGCTCCACAGATGGGGTTCCTACCACACCCAGCAGCTCCCAGTGCTAATTTTGTTACTGCTGGAAGCCGCAGTCCCCAAAGCTATCTAGGACAGGCGACTGAATAAAAGAGAATTAGGGGGATCCTGGGAACACGAGTCTGGCTTGTGGAGAGTTGAGGGGAAGCCTTGCAGGGAATTCCCTGAGTCTCGAGGTTGTGGGCAGGGCTCTCTTCATTCTCTCTTGCCCTAATGAGTCACAGCTTCCTCTGGGAGCCTAACCCCCACGCACACCTGGCCAGGTTTTGGAAACTTTAACCCTCACCAGGTTTGGCTTCTAGAGAACATTCTGGCCCTGTGGGGAGCTACTTTCTAGAATTCTCAGGGCAGAGGGTGGGAGAGGGTTGGGCTGCAGCCTGTGTATTGCCAGGGACCTGTGTATGGGACCTAGAGACCTGTTGAAAGTTGCCTGCTTTTTTTTTTTTTTCAGCATACCTGTGCTAAATGTGCTCTTGGTGTCTCATGGTAGCTCAGTGCACACTGAGTGAAAGTCATGTGTTCATCTGGCACAGGATTAGGTGGGACTGAAGTGCACCTTGGTCCGGGTCTCTGGACAGCTAGGTTCTCATGTGGGGCTGGGGCCCCTGCTGATTACCCACTGATGGCGTTCAGCAGGGTAAGATCCTGAGTGATGCTGACCAGAACTATGCAGGACTTTGCCCTGATTCACACAGGTGCCCTTCTGCACCCAGTTCCCTGGGGTGAAGGCCACTGGCTGTGGTTCCTTTGCTCAGTTGTGGGGAGAGGACACTCAAGAAGAGATGGAAGAGTCTTGGAAGATGGCAGTTCTGATCCTTGGCCCAGGAATTCGCTGCTGGAGTCCCTAGAGTATCATGTCCTGTCCAAGATGTGAGAACCGTGTGCCTGGACCCCATCCAGTCGGGGGGAACAAGTAGGCTCTGGGCCTGGAGGGAAGGGAAGGAGGCTGATGTGAGAGGCTTCTCACCAGGCTCTGCCTGAGAGCCCAGCCTGAGCTCAGTGGGTATGGCTGGCCCTTGGCAGGGTGGGGAGGGCCCAAAGCAGCCTGTTTAGTGGACTAATGTCA
Organism: Peromyscus attwateri; assembly: GCA_902168425.1. Lineage (NCBI taxonomy): Eukaryota > Metazoa > Chordata > Mammalia > Rodentia > Cricetidae > Peromyscus > Peromyscus attwateri. The sequence goes on along the minus strand of CABHPP010137722.1, from coordinate 20,474 downwards.
GGACACTTGTGCTATGGCCGGGCCTACTTCCTGTGACCTCTCAGTACCTTAATGCTGTTCAGCAAGTGACTTTTGTACCCTAATAATGGGTGAGGGGAGGTACTTCCCAGAAAATGGATGGGAGGGCTTTGTACAAAACCTCAATAAATATTTTCCGTTTTTCTATAATGACCATGATTTTCTTCTTCACTAGCCTGGTAGACCTGGGAAGACCTTTAGTATGTATAGAAAGCTAGGCAGACTGGCTCATGTCTGTAGTCCCAGTACTCGGGAGGCTGAAGCAGGGGGATTGGCATGAGTTCCAGGTTACCCTGGGCTATAGAGTTGAGAAATTGTGGTTTTGTTTTTGTTTTTGTTTTTGTTTTGTTTTTGTTTTTTTGTTTTTTTTTTAAAGAAGGAAAGAAAGGAAGAAAGAAAGAGAGAGAGAGAAAAGAAAGAAAGAAAGAAAGAAAGAAAGAAAGAAAGAAAGAAAGAA
>CABHPP010137722.1:0-19899 GCA_902168425.1 Peromyscus attwateri | reverse complement strand
AAAGAAAGAAAGAAGAGGAGAAGCCAGGCCTTTCTCAGGCCCTTTCCAGAAGGTGTAGCTGAGTGCCTGTGGTTCTTGTGCACAGGACATCTAGGCAGCTGCACCTCTGCCTCTCCCACCGGGGAGGAGCCTGCGATTCTGAGCTGCAGGTGTTTAGCAGTTGAGTTATTGGGCCTGATGCTAGGTAGAGCCTGAGACTCTCAGAGACTTGTCAAGGTTTTACTGCTCCTCGGGAGGAGACCTTGGCTGCGGCCCTGCAAATAGGCCTTGCTGGGCCTCATGGAGCCCTCTCCCAGAGAAGGATGGGGTTCCACGGTGTGATTGCCAAGTTCTTCTTTTCCATTAAATTGCTAAGGAAACAGTCTTCCGTAGATGGGGAGGAATAAAGGTTAGGTCTCCCTGAGGCCTGATGCCACCCCCCCAGTAGGGGTCTTTGGGAGCCCAGTAGTGATGGGACTCAAGTACCTGAGACTGGATCCAGGGCCTCAGTTTCCGGTGTCCTGGGGGCCAGTGAGCGCTGCCTCCTTCCATTCCATTTCTCCCAGCTCTTCCTCTGCAGGGAAGAATAGCAGCCAGCCGCTGCCTCGGGGTTATTTCAAGGGGATCCCCATGGAAACGGAGAGTGGGCGGCTCCTCTCAGCCACAGATAGGGAGTTGGTTGCAGTGGCAGCCCGTCCAACCAGAGTGTGCAAGGGACCAGGGACCAGGGACCAGGGACCTACTTTGCAGAGGCCTGAGAGAGGGTGCTCTCTGCCTTGTACTCTCTCTAAGGCTTCCAAGGCTCCCCAGGGATCCCCAAGCTGGGCTCCACCTGCCAATCTCCTCTTTCTTCAGCCGGGCTTGGTCTGGGGCTCTTGGAGGCTTCCAGTGTCCTTCCTGGAATTCTGTATTTTGAGGCTTGGTTCCTCTCAGAATCTTTTCTCCATCATGGACTAGATAATTCCCAGAACCCCTTGCTCTCTTTCACCATCCCCTTTCCCCCCTCTATCAGCAGAGAGGTAGTTCTAGCTCATGCAATGCTTTGCCCCAGGAAAGTGCTGCAGAACTTCTGCGAGCCTCACGTCTCCCTTCTGATGAATGGGCGCTTCGGTGTCTGCCCTGCCCGGCTGGTATGGATCAGCTCAGCAGCAGAGAGGTAGCTGCATTGCTGCTGTCTGTTCTTCCCTAGCCCTGGGTGGGTAGTGGCAGGTGAAGCCGAGGAGGCAGGGAAGCCACCCAGGAATTAGAAATGCAGGGAAGTGCCCTCCAGATGGAGCCTAGTGGGATCCTTTCATCCCTTCAGGAGCAGTAGACTTTCCGGCTCTGGGTGTCTTTGCTGCTTCTGCAGGGCGTGGTGGGAGTGGGTGGGCGGGATGATGTTCTTCCTAAAACTGAGGGGAATGAGGCCTAGAGAGGTGCTGTGATCTTGGCTTATGCCTAGAAAAAGGCTGATCCCAGGGCTTGGCTTCACCCCAGGGTCTTCGAGGGGGAATTCACTGCCCCACCCCTACTGTGGCCTAGCTGCTGGGCCGCATTGGGGTGGGGCTGGGAGCTGAGGAAGAGGAGGACGAGGACGTGGAGCACTTCCAAGGCCAGTGATACTTGGTGTTGGGAAACCGTGAGGGAACTGTGTGTAGTGGGTGGTGAGGAAGCTGGGGAAATGTTTCTGAGAAGTTCTGGTGCCTTGGGATTTTAACTGATACATCCTAGATGATTCCCAAGGGCTAGGTACTGTTCTGGGTGCTTGGCTTTAGACTTCAGTGTTGCTCTAAAGATACATACCTTTGTTACTGGCTCTTACAGACGGAAAAAGCAAGGCACAGAGAGGTTCAGTGATGTGCCTGGTGGCGCTCAGCCAGCAGAACTAGGATTTGAACCAGAGCCCAGAAGCACATGAGACACTAGTCCTTGGGGTCCTTAGAGAGGGGCTAGTGTAGGAATCTAAACTAGGAGACAATGCCCATAGATTGAGGCCATACAGCGATAGGATCCAGAAATCCTCCTGCCTCTGGTTCTGGGGCCCCTGTCTCGTGGAATGAGGTTGTTGAGAGCTGGTGTTAAGTCTTGGACTTTGTAGCAATCATCAGTCTGTTTATGAAGTGGTGCCGAGAGAGACAAGGAGAAGAAGGCAGAGTTGGGCAGATGCCAGCCTGTCGTCTAAGAAGCAAGATATGAAAGTACCGATAAAGAGATATCTTGGGCGGCACGCCGCTGAGGCAGGCGGAGCGCAATTGTAATAAAGACCAGAAACTGAGCTATTACCCGCCGAAGAGTTAGTGAAAACAAGATCTTAATCAAGAGCTTGGAACAGGGACGCCTTTAATCCCAACACCCAGAGAAGGAGCCATCTCCGTGAGACGGAACCAGAATGGATCTGAACACTCTGTCTGAGGCCAACCCAGAGCCCAGCTGCTGATCCTTCGAAACCCAACAACTTGGAGGTGCTGGTGAGACTACCCTGCTCGGCTGAAATCCATCCCGCTCAGCTGAAATCCATCCAGGAAAGGATTCAGAATCCTACAGATTGAAGTCTGAGGAAACAAGATCAGCTGAGGAGTCGACGAATGAGCAAAACGTGACCCGAGAACACAGAAGAAGGCACCACCCAACCACCGAATCAGACCACCAGAATCGTAAGTATACACTTCACTGACTGAGAACAGGGGCGGTCATCTTGCTCTGGGAACCAGATATTTAGTTTCTCATTTCCTGGTGCTTGAAGTTTCTCATTTCTGAGACTTGGAGGTGTAAGCCTGAAGGGTTAGGGTCTTACACCATCTGCACTGAGCAGAGAAAAAGATGAGTAGACGTCAGCGGAAAAATACAGGCAACAATATAAAGACCTATATGACAACACCAGAACCTACCGACCCTACAATTGCAAGTCCTGAACATACCAAGGCAGAAGAAACAGAAGAAATCAATCCTAAAAATGACTCTAAGAAGATGATAGAGGCCCTTAAAGAGGAAATAAAAAATACCCTTAAAGAGGAAATAAAAAATTCCCTTAAAGAGGAAATGAAAATCTCCATTAAAGAGGAAATAAAAAATTCCCTTAAAGAGGAAATGAAAAACTCCATTAAAGAGGAAATAAAAAATTCCCTTGGGCTGGAGAGATGGCTCAGAGGTTAAGAGCACTGACTTCTCTTCCAGAGGTCCTGAGTTCAATTCCCATCAACCACATGGTGGCTCACAACCATCTGTAATGAGATCTGGTGCCCTCTTCTGGCCTGCGGTCATATATGCTGTATACGTAATAAATAAATAAAACTTTAAAAAAAAAAATTCCCTTAAAGATGAAGTGGTGCCTGTGTGGAAGATGGGCCATTGCTCTCACCATTCTGAGGATTTGATTAGCAGGTAGCGGGCTGAAACCCCTTTGACACGCCATCCTTAGTTCATGACCTCCCTTGTAGTGTTTCCAGTTGAAGGAATTTGGTGCATGGTTGAAGGAATTTGGTGCATGGTTGCTAATACATGTATACAAGTGCTTCTGTCAGGTCCTGTCTTACAACTCTCTGGAACATTCTTGGCTATTGCAGTGAGATGTTGAGATGTCACCCCAGAGAGGTGTAGATAGGGGTTTGGGATGTCCTGAGCAATGGATGTGAGGATTTCTCCAGAAGTGACCTGTGAGGACTGTTTCATTGTTTAGGGCCTGCTTCCCACCTACCAGGGTAGTTACAGCGAATCTGTGTACACCACGGAAGGCAGGCAAGACATGTGCAAGGTGTGTGTGTGCTGAGGGAGGGGAGAGCTCTGCCTTCCCCTCATGCACAGCTTCCTACAGTGTAAAGAAATGAAGAAACCGAGGTTGCCTTTGCAGCTTTGAAATGCAAAACTCTTGTCCTGAGAATAGCTGTACAGGAAAGGGGAGTGTTGATCATTCCCCCAAACCTCAGAAACCTAGCATCTGGGCCTGTGCAGGACTCCTGAGAGTGCTAGGGGAAGCCATGTGACCTCCTTAAGTGTCAGTCTTTTGGCTTTTGTAACGGATGGAGTCAAACGCTCTGGAGTCAAACGCTCGCTCGGGTGCTTGGGGGAGACTCGGTAAGATATGACTGCACGGTTGGAAGGGTCTCTTCCCTCAGACCCTGCCCTCTTGCCATGGGCCTCACTGTTCTGTGGACATTGCCTCATGTCTTGAGGACCTGCTCACTTTCCTAATCGGGTTTTTGGACCAGCCTGGGGTCCCAGACACTGCCGTTGGCAGAGGGCTGCAAGCAGTGAGTGCGTGACCAGGGTGAGTCCCCATGCTTGCTGCCTCCTGGCTGCGTGGGCTGAGCAAAGCGGCCCAGTCAGCTGCACCAAGAGCCATCTGTTTGCAGCCCTTGGACCAGATGGTCTCTTAGGACTCCTGGGGGCAGGGTGGGGAGGGAAGACATTTGCCAAACACCCAGCATCTTCTAGAGCTTCATCGCAGCCCATACTTAGACAGAGCAGGAGCAGAAGGCCTACAATGGTTCATCGGCAGGTGAAGGTCACGTAGCTAGGAGGTGGCAGAGGTGGCATTCGAACCCAGGGCTTTCTGACTTCCTGGGCTCCTGAGGTTCCAGCTGAGGGCTGTGACCCCAGTTCCAGTGTGTCTTTGGGCCTTGTCTGGAAGTCTAGACTGTGCCCTGCTTTATTAGGGTCAGACAGACAGGAAGGCTGGGTCTGCACAGCCCTGTGTGTGTCCTAAAGCACCCTTTGGCTCTTTAAAAAAAAAAAAGTACAAAATCTCTCCGGAAAACGTTGGGGAAAGGGAGCCGTCGACTCAACATCAGGGAAGAGGCAGACTGCCGGGAAGGGGTGAGAGCCTTGTGATGGAAGGGTACAGGAGCGTGAGAAGAGAAAGAGAGGACAGGGAGAGAGGAGAGAAAGAGAAAAAGGGGGGGGTTAGGAAGAGAGCAGGGGGAGGGAAGGAGGGAGAGGCTTCTGGAAGTTAGAAACTGGGTTCTCTATGGGGCCCTCATTTCTAGGATACTGAGGGGTGGGGAGCAGGGTCAAGTCCACTGTGAGTCATGAGCAGGTTGTGAGCTTTCGGAGCCTGGATCTCCTCAGCTGTGATGGGAGACCACAGGCGTGGCATCTCTCTTGTGCGGCTCCTCCAGACCCCTGCCCAGAGCACAGCCTTCTGGAAGCTTCAGCTGCTCCATACTGAGCTAGTGAGCACAGAGGCTCTGGAGTCGGGACGCTTTCACTCCAAGCCCCACAGCTCTTCCAGCCTTGTGGCCACAGTAAAGTCGCCCAACTTCTCCGTGCCCACTTTCTTCCCCTGTGGGATGAGGGTGGTAGAATTGTGCCCACATGCTAGGCCTGCTGGGAGAGTAACGGGATTAATTCATATGAAGCACATGGGAGTCAGTTTCTCGGTGCCTTGGTAGCCTCCACAATCGTCATCCTCATGATCATCACTGTCTCCTCTTTCCAGCCTAATAGGCCATGCTTTGTGGAACACAGTAGGGCCTGAAACCATGGGGCCTAAGCTGGGCTGAATGGCCCATGGCCCTCTGTGGTCATGGATTGGTGGCCCCAGAGCTGGAGCAGTTGCCTGAGGGCAGACCCCTTCCCCTTTCCCCAGGGTTCTGCCATTTTCAAAGAGGCTGTTTGGAAGCCAGGTGCGTGCTTTGCTCAGGGTAGGCATGATGACGCCTCCCAGCCCCAGGCAGGAGGGCCGTCTGCAGCCTGTGGGTGGGGAGGCCTTCTGCTGGGGCAGATGGCTGGAGTATAGGCCATGTGCTGGGAACGTGCAGGAGGTGGCATGTTGGACACAGTTTGGTGGCCTCCTTGAAGTGCAGGGTCCCCCAGCTACTGGTAGTCTCCGGGTCACTTCAGAATGTGGCAGGCATGGCTGGGTGGTAGGAGGGACAATGTGAGCACAGCAGGCTGGTCACTTTGGCTCACCTGCCTCCTCTCCCCGCTTCTCTCCTGCCCTGTCTTTTCTGTCCTCTGCTATCCTGTCCTGTCCTCCCTTCTCCTCCAGACTCTGGCTCGAACTGGATTTGTTCTGGTCTCCCCGGTATAACTGCTTCCCTCGTAGCCTCTGGGAGATGCACAGGCAAGAAGGCAGCTCTGGTAGGCCAAGAGCTGCCAGACACCAGGCATTTATTTCTTTTTTAAAATTTATTTATTTTTATTTTGTGTACATTGGTGTTTTGCCTGCAGGTATGTCTATAGGAGGATATCGGATCCCCTAGAACAGAAGTTACAGACAGTTGTGAGCTGCTATGTGGGTGCTGGGAATTGAACCCGGGTCCTCTGGAAGAGCAGCCAGTGCTCTTAAGCACTGAACCATCTCTTCAGCCCCAAGGCATTTATTTCTAATGCCAGCAGTGCCAGGAGGAGGTATGAGTGTGTTACGGACGGAGGCTGGATAGTTCCTGCCCGGACGACATTCAATTGAGTTGGAGTGAGGCCTTGTCTGGGCACAGCTGTCTCCAGCCTCTCCCTCTCCACAGTTCTGCCCATTTAAAAAAATCGCCTTTGAGCCTCACTGGGACAGTAATGAGGGAGCAGAGAGAGGCTTGGGGTGTAGAATGGAGGGCTAGACACAGGTATCTGCAGAGTCCTGGGTATGCTGAGCAAAAGGTGATGGGGCCCCATGAGCCGGGCTGCACACCGGGGAGGGTAACAGCTTGAGCAGAGGTGAAGCGAGGCAAGGAAGCAAGTGTGCACATGAATAGGTGAGGCTGCAGGCGCAGCTGGAGTGGTGTGGGCTCAGGGCAGGCAGAGGGGTGCAGATCCCTGCAGCGGAGATCAGGGGGTGGAAGGGGTGCAGATCCCTGCAGCGGAGACCAGTGGGTGGGAGGGGTGCAGATCCCTGCAGCAGAGATCAGGGGGCGGGAGGGGTGCAGATCCCTGCAGTGGAGATCAGGAGGTGGAAGGGGTGCAGATCCCTGCAGCGGAGATCAGGGGGTGGAAAGGGTGCAGATCCCTGCAGCGGAGATCAGGGGGTGGAAAGGGTGTAGTCTGCCAGGGCTTTGAGCTGAGGAGCAAGAGCTGGGGGCTAGGGGAGAATGTGTCTGGTTGCAGTGTAAGGAAGGGCTCAGAGGGAAGAAGAAATAGGTCACGGCTGTAGCTGGTGTCATTAGCCACTGCGTGGATCCCCTTGGGTCCCATTGCTGCTTTCTCTTCCAGAGCCTGTACCAGTCACCCTGCAGGAGTCTGACCTTGGGCTGCTGGAGCCCATGCTGCCTGTGTACTTGACAGCTATGAATCCTGGGAGTTCATATCCTCTGGTTGGCTGCCAGAAACAGTGTGAATACACCCCCCAGGTCCCAGGCTCCTGGCTAGGTTGCTCTGAGATGCTCCCACAGAGCGAACCCAGGTTATTCTTCTTGGGAATTGTTGCTGTTACTCTGCTTGGCTGTCTTCTTGCTTTGGTTCCACTTCTCCACAGCTCTTCTGGTTTTTCAGTCTGCTGTAGGCGAGTCCAGCCCAGAAGCTGGGAGGGATATGGCCAGGCCTAGGAATAGGGACACTTGAGTACAGGCTCAGGAGAATGAGGCCCCAGCCCGGGTGTCAGCATCACCTAGCCCCAGGACAGCATCACCTGGGTGTTTGGTCTCCCCACAGGGTTACAGAGCCAGCATGCTCTGTCCAGTCTGCCCCACTGCTGAGAGATCCTGAACTGTCATGGTTGGGGAGCTGTGGTCTCCCTGAGTGAGCCTCTGCTGAGCCCACCACCACCCTGCAAATTGTTGGTGATTAGGAACATTTGGGTTTTCACTTTGTCTTCCATGTCCTGGGACAGGGTGCAGACTTGCTGGGATGCTCAGATTGTAATGACCTGAAGATAAACGCCCTCTTCGGATGGCTCCCTGGATGAGGCCCCATGGAACATCTAATCACCTGTCGTGCCCTGTATCTTGTTTTGTGAGCCCCAGAGATACACAGGTCCATATGGATATTCTATAGAATATCTTTATGGATGTTCTAACAGTAACTTGGGCTGGGAAATGAAGGCGATATTTATTTTCTCATAGTTTGGGAGGGTAGAAAGTCTGGGATTGAGAGGCAGTGTCCAGACAGGACTTGTGTGCTATCCCGTCTCACAGTTGAAGGCAAAAGTGCTTGAGAGAGTGACTTAGCTTTAACAGCAAGCCCGTTCTTGTAAACTCAGCCTGATGGTGACATTCATCCATTTCTGAGGACTGAGCCCTTGGGCCAGTCACCTCCCACCCTTTTGCACAGGAGATTACGTTTCTCCTGAGCAAACCTGATCTAACTGTTGTGGGGAGGTAGCTTCAGTGGACAAGGCGATGGTGGGGAAGGTGGGCCATGCCTTGGTGCAGTGGCAGAGCTGGGAGGCAGGGAGAGGAGGAGAGCACTGGGATGCTTCCTGGGAACTGGCCTTGAGCTGGGCAACAGAGGGTGGTGATTCTTCCACACAGGAATGGGATGGGGGGAGGGGGGAGGGCATGATTGGTGTCTTGTGTGCTGAAGTTCCCAAAGGCAAGGTGTAGTGTTGCGGAATATTATTTTAAGATGTGTTACATTCATTTATGCTGAGGAATATTTATTTAATGATGCAAAGATGTGTTGTATTCTTTTATGTTGCATTTGTTTAACTCTGTAAAGCTGTGTTACTTTGCCTGCCTAAAACACTCAATTGGTCTAATAAAAAGCTGAATGGCCAATAGCTAGGCAGGAGAGGGATAGGTGGAGCTGCCAGACAGAGAGAATAAATAGGAGGAGAAATCTAGGCTCTAGAGAAGATCCAGGAGTGAGAAAAGAAGGAAAGGAGGATGCCAGGGGCCAGCCACCCAGCCAGCCATGGAGTAAGAAGGAAAGAAAGATATATAGAATAAAAAAAGGTAAAAAGCCCAGAGGCAAAATGTAGTTGAAGAGAAACCGGATAATTTAAGTTAGAAAAGCTGGCTAGAAACAAGCCAAGCTAAGGCTGGACATTCATAAGTAAGAAAAAAGTTTCTGTGTATTTATTTGGGAGCTGGGTGTTGGGTCCCTAAAGAGTAAAAACAAAAAAACCAACTACAAGGTGGTTTAAGTGCAAGCTGAGATGGGGTTGTGAGCATAAATTTGGCTAGCCAGGACTCCAGGAAATTCCCCTCAGGCTTTTGGACTCCATCCTTGAGGGTGCACTCTCTGCTTGGGACTGGACAGTTAGCCCAGTGGTCGAGTGCTTGCCTGCCATGCATAGAGCCCTGAACAGACTCTCAGCACTGTGTATACTAGGCATAGAGAAGCACATCTGTGATCCCAGCACTCGGCAGGTGGAGGCAGGAGGATAAGAAGTTCAAGGTCATCCTTGGCCAGGCTGGGATATCAGAGAGTCTATTTTGGAAAATCAAAAATAAAACCAACCAGAATATAATGTCACACTTCCAGGTTAGGAAGATCTCTCCAGATATAGGGGCGAAGAGAGGGATGAATTGAGGGGTCCCAGAGGCTGGAGGACAATGGGACACACGAACCATCCCAGATATGGGAGTAGATCTGCCTGGGGGCCTAGCCCCAAGCTGGTGACTGAAGCCCTCACCAGCCGAAATCCTCTTCCCTACATCAGAGGAGCATCAGAGGCACGGTCCTCTGTCTCACCTCCCTGGGGTGAAAATGAGCTTTTGAGCCATGCTGACATTAGACGTCTAATTTTGGTTTAATCTGTGGCTCATTTAATGCATTAGGAAATAAAATCACCACCATCCGAATGTAGCACCACGAATCAGTGCCTGCCACCGGCTGCGAAGCCAGTCAGTTCTACTTGTGCGCACACCCTGCGTTGATGATAACGCTAACTCCTTATCTTCATGGGCCTCGGAGTGGAGTAATTAGTCATTTCTGCTGATCTTAGCAGAGCAGCGCCAGCAGGTCAGGCGAAGCACGTTTCTCTGGGCGGCTTTTGCCGTTCCTTAAAACTGCCTCTTGCACCTGCGTCTCGCAGGGAGAAATGGCCTGGTTACTGCATTCTGGCCTTTCTAGAAATGGGCAAGGCAAAATAGCAACATGTGGCATCTCTTGGGCTCTTTCCACATCCCTAGAGCTGTGCACATGCAGTCCCAGAAGGAGAGAATTCTTTGTCTACATGGAATCTGCCCTGTATGTCGGGAGGGTCTTTGACCCACCTGAACTCATAGCAAGCTTCTGTCTGCGCCTTCGCCATCACTTTTTACTCCTAGTCAGCCAAGGACCAGCTGTATACCATGTACATATTAGTCACCTTCTGTTTTCTTCACACCTGGCCCTCTCCAATGAAGGGAAATAAGCATACAAATAGAAGCCACAAAAAATAAACCAGGTGCAGGTCTGTCTCTAACCAGGCACTGGCTTCCCTGAGTTCGCAAGCGATTGGCCTGAAGGCCAAGGCTCCATCCACTAAGGTTGGCTTAGAGCCCTGGAAGCCTGCACCATATTTCACCTACAGGGACAAAAGCGCAGTTTATTAAAAACAAAAAACAAACAAACAAAAAAACCTGTTTAATTCCCAATAAGGAGATGGGGCAGTAATTAGATAGCTTAATCTTGAGGGAAAGAAAAGCTGCTGGATGGAAGGGGCTGTAAAAAGGGGTGTTGAGCCGGGCGGTGGTGGTGCACGCCTTTAATCCCAGCACTCGGGAGGCAGAGCCAGGCGGATCTCTGTGAGTTCGAGGTCAGCCTGGTCTCCCAAGCGAGTTCCAGGAAAGGCGCAAAGCTACACAGAGAAACCCTGTCTCGAAAAACCAAAAAAAAAAAAAAGGGGGCGTTGAGTAAGGGATGCCCTTTGTTGTGGGTTTTTCTCCTGAGTGCTGCAAGACACGGGCAGCTTCAGAAAACTCTGTGATTCAACCCGACCTTCACGTGGTGCTGATCGCATCCCCCACCCACCAGTCATGTGACCAGGATGCTTTGCAGAAGTTGGCCTTGGAGGGTCATGGGGTGAAGGCAGGACGGTGACCTCCTCTTCAGACCGCTGTGCCCTGGGTGTGCTTCTGCGGTTGCCGACAGGCATAAGGGGAAGTCTGACAGAAACCTGTCGGAGCCCATGGAACACGCTTTTGGGTTTGGGTCCCCAGAACCTTGGAGTCGTTCCAGACAAAGCAGGTGGCGTCAGCGAGCAAAGGCACACGGTAACGTGATGCTGAGAGCATCCCAGTTCACCTTGTCTGGGTGTCACGGGGTGGGGCCTTGCTGCACACTGGCCGGCAAGGTCTCTGTCACCCATTGCCATGAGCAGGGAGGCTGGAGAAGCAAAGAGCCACACCGTGTGAGAGCCCCTTGGAGCACTCATCAATATCACACAGGGAAATGTCAAAGGTACCCAGGCCTACAGCCCTCTACATCTCCATGCCATCTCTAGGGAGACAGGAAAACAGAGAGGCTCTGACAGCCGTGGGCTCTGCTGAGCATGTTTGGCAGAGAGACCGACCTAAATTGACGCAAGGCTATTTATGGTCTTTGTTTCTCACAGGAGTGTGAATTGTCATATGTTTAATACTTGAGCTCTGTCCCAGATCTCCTGGGGCTGACAGATCCAGGGGGAGCCACATACTGTATTACTACTTTCCCCCATCTGGAACATTCTCTGTTCTGAAATGCTGGGTCCAGCCCAAGGGCCGTGGGGCTCTCCACCTGACCCTGGACTTTATGATACCAGAGCCCTGGAGCTACTTCACTCAGCCTGCAGGGAGCTGGGGGGGTTGGTGGCTTAATACCAGCCTTGCCCAGCCCCTGGACAGCGGCTGGTGCAGAAGAGGAGAGGCCCCTGTCTTGCCTTGGCCTGGGTGAGAACCAGTTGTCCATGGAAACCTCTTCCAGGACAGGACATACTATTCCTATGGAGCATCCTCTCCCTGTGCTTCTCTGGGCACTTTCCTTATTAATCACTCGCACTCTGGTCCTTGTCTTAGGGCCCTGGGGCTCCAGCAGAATACCTGTTCTTCAAGATCTCCAGCCTGCCTCGGACACAGGTTCCACCTCAGCCCCTCAGGGGTGCGGGTGGGAGTGTGGCCGAATCCCAGTTCACCAGGTGGTTGAGTATCTAGCCCCGGGCTCTCTGGACTTCTGGCCCTAGCTCCTGACACTCCATCTAGAACTTTACTCTCAGAGGTAGGGTTCTGCTAGCAGGCATTTACACTCGGCTCTCTTGAGCTCCTGTGTGCTTGCTGTTTTCAGTATGAGCCAGTGGGAGGGTGGGTCTGTGGTTGGTAATGTGATCAGCAGGACAAGGAGATATATATGTTCTGGAGACCAATGGGTGGTGAAGTTTAGAGTCTTGCCCCCAGCCATGGTATCCTGCCCTTGTCAACTGTCTTCTTCCGGGCTTCATGCCCAAGCCAGGTCCTTTGGATTTGCAAACAGGCACCTCTGTCCTCTGACTCCCAAGTCCATTCCCCCAAGGCCTTGCTTCTTAAAGTGAGTGAACATCAGAGCACCTCGGGGCCATGGGAAGCCTCCCCAACCCTCCTCCTCTGCTGTGCTTTATTCGGGAGCACGCAAGATCACTTATCTGTAAAATCATTATTTGTGGAAAGCAGGAGCTAGCAGCTCCCAGAGTTGGCTTGATTTCTCTAAGTAGGCATGTCAACCCATCAGCTCGGAGTGAGCTGGCAGCAGGCCACTATTGTCCCAGCTTGCTTGGGGCCAGGCTGCCTTTTCTGAGGGTCAGCAAAACCCAGAGGGACATCTGGCTCTTAGTCTTTCTTTCTTCATGTGGAGGGGAGACTCTGGGGACCAGTTGTCCCCAGTGTTTGGGGATGGGAGCGTCACATAAGGAGTCACCTCTTTTTCTGAGCCTCAGGCTCTTGTTTGGCCTTCCCTTGGTTTAAGGCTATCAGTGGAGTAGAACTTTCTCGGTGTCCCCAAGTGAGTGGCTCCCATATTTCCTGGTGCTGCTTGGCCCACCTGGCCCTTTTGTATACTTAAAGATCTCCCCCTTCCAGGCTCTGACAGCCCATTCCAGGCAGGGTCAGGTCAGGTCATTATCTGTCCTAGGGTGTGACCCACAGCTGAGTCTGCTGACCCAAAGGAGACCACTATGGGTGGTCCTCTGCTCAGGCCCTGCCATGTATCTGCTGAACTGGCACTGCCCAAAGAATCTGGGGCAGCTCTGGTATACTCTAGGGGGGCTATCAACACACTCCCAAGCACCTCTGTCCCCTCCCCAAATGAATTATTTGAAAGACACTAAGAATAAAATTTTAACTTTAGGCTCTCATCCATGCCTTGTGAAACCATCTTCTCTCCTTCCAACTGTGTGTCCCCTCCCTTCTGTCCCTTGTCCTGGGTCAGTTCACTGTACTCTTCCTTCTGCTGTCTCCTCCCAGAGGGCCTCCTTCGTGCTTCAAGCCCTCGTGAATGTCTCCTCAGCTTCAGCCCGGGCCCCTAGCATCCTAACAATTACTGCAGTGGTCTGCTCCCTAGAGGCCTGTGCCATTGAACTGTAGTTTCTTGCTGTATTTCCTGCTTACCACTCAGGCAGGACCTGGGGCTGTGCAGGTGCAATGCAGCTCCTCTGTGCCAGCCTGGGTGGAGGTGAGCCATCTCCTGGGGTGTTCTAGGAGTGAGGAACAATAAAGCCTGTCAAATACCCGGCAAGTGGAAATGAGGTGCTTGGTTGATGCCAGTTGTTGAAGGTGTGGCATTTATTGGGGTCCCACTGTGTTGTATGAAACTTTATACATTTTTACCGTATATAAATCACACACACACACACACACACACACACACACACACACACACACACACACGAAGTCTCCCGGGACCGTGGAATGTGACTGGTTAGAAACAGGCCTTTTAAAGGAGCAATCACAGAGAAATGAGGTCCCTACGATGAGTCCTGTTCCTTCTAGCTGCTTTCCTTACTCAACCAGATCAGGACCTAGACACCGAGGGGACTCCATGTGTGGATGCATGGAGAAGGCGCCATCTGTAAGCCTAGGACAGTGACCTCGCAGAAGCCTTGGAAACTGGCTTGCTGATACGTTGAGCTCAGCTCCCAACCTCCTCTGCTGAAGACAAGTGTGTGTGTTGTGAGAGCTGCCCTGGAGGGCCTCAATCTGGAAGGCTTCTCCCGTCTTTAAGAAGCCAGGGTGCAGCTGGGTGTGGTGGCACAGACCTGGAATCCCTGCACTTGAGAAACAGAGGCAGGAGGATCAGTTTTAGGCCAGCTTTTGTGACTTAATGAGTTCAAGATAACCCGGGGCTATAGGAGACTATCTCGAAGAAAGGAGTGAAGATTCAGAGGTACAGTCAGTCCTCAGCTATGTGCCCTGTCCCTTCCCCTCAGCCCCCTCTGAAGTGTAGCTGGAGCGTTTCTCTCCAGCTCCCGCCAAGCTCTGGCAGTCCCACAGCCCACTTATAAAATAAACACACAGACTCTTATATTATTTAAACTGTTTGGCCTAATGGTTCAGGCTTCTAGCTATCTAGTTCTTATATCTTAAATTAACCCTTTCTATAAATCTACACCTTGTCACATGGCTTGTGGCTTACCAGTATCTTACACGTTGGTACTCATGGAGGCGGCTGGCAGCGTCTCCTGACTCAGCCTTCCTGTTCCCAGAATTCTCTTCTCTGCTTGTCCTGCCTATACTTCCTGCCTGGCTACTGGCCAGTCAGCATTTCATTTATACAGAGCGATATCCATAGCACTGAAGTCACCCCATTAGCTTGGTGGCATGTAGCTCACCTACCAGTGAACATCTAGAGCCAGATCTGGGGATGTGGCAGTCATGGCTGTGTCCAACCGCCATCAGAACACCTGATGCAAAATGTCTGGAGCTGTTTGTCATGTAACCCAGAGACACTCCACACCAAGGTACCATTGGGGTGCTTTGAAGTGCCAGAAGCAGGGTTACACCCTGGCTCCATCTGTGGCTTGTAGACTGGAAAAGCAGTCTGTGAAAATGGCAGCCTGGAAGCCAAGGAGCAGGAGGCCCGTGGCTGTTCTAGCAGCACAGACTTGATGTCTAGCCCTGCCATGGCTCCCAGGACCGGTCACTGTGCCACAGCTAGATTTCCAGTCATCACCCCCTCTTTGGAGGTTTTTGTTCACAAGGCCAGGTGGGAGCATCTGACTGGCCCAAGAACTTCAAACAGCTAATGATATCACAAGCAAGTCAAGAGCGGATAGAAATGAATGCACACATGCTTGCTTGCTTGTGCTCAGCGTGGTTTCTCCACTCTTATAGCTTAGGATCCTCTGCTTAGGGAATGGTGCTGCCCACAGTGGGCTGGGTCTTCCCACGTCAATCAACGTAATCAAGATAATCTCCCACAGACGTGCCCATAGGCCAACTCATCATAGGCAATCCCTATAGAGACTCTCTTCCCAGATGATCCTAAATTGTGTCAAGTTGGTAATTAAAGCTAACCACCACAAGTGTCTTAGTCCATTTTCTTTACTTTAACAGAACCCTGTAGACGGAATAACTTATAAAGAAAAGAAATAGAGTTCTCAGTTCTGGAGACTCAGAAGCCAGCCTCCACCATGCATTTATTTGGTGGGTTTATTTGGTGAGGGTCTTCCTACTGTGTCACAACACAGCAGAAGGTGGCAGGTGGGTGACTGAGAAGGGCAGGTCTTGCTTTATAACAAGCTCTCCTGGTAACTGGTGAATCATTTGTTCACGAAGGCAGAGCCTGGTGACCCAGTCATCCGGAGGCTCTCACCTGTCGGTGTTGTTGCTCTGGGAACGATGTTTCCAGCTGGTGAGTTTTGAGGTACACCCTCCAACTGTACTGGTGGGCACTTTTGAAAAATATATTGACCCATCAGAAGGGCCCAACTCCACCCCTTTCTTCAGTGTTTCCTGCAGTAGGCTAGTGAGCAGGTCATATGAAGTCCTAGAGGGGCGTCCCTAGCACATAGGAGCCCTGCAGATGGCGGTTCCTTTTCTAGATCTAACCATATCAGATGGAGAGGCAGACAGAGTAGCTGAGAGGCAACCTGCTTGGACCCTAAGGCTGGGGCAGGGCTGTGTTCTGCAGAAAAAAAAGTGCCTTTGTTTCTTTAGAACCAGAAGCCACACAAGGCTCTGGACCCTAGGCTAGCTCTGTAAGCTGCTGGCAGCTGGCCCCACAGCAGGCAGGGATGCTGGTGGACCACACACAGCAGAGATCTTAGTCCTACCTCCATCGCCACTGGGACAGCCTGGTGCAAGGATCCATTGGCAGTGGGACTTGGCAGGAGACAAGTCATTTGTCATGGCAGCATGCCAGCCTGCATGTCGCCCCACAGCCTGTCCTTGGGAAGTCTTACCCACCTGTCATTTGGAGTGGTGCATGCGTGTGTGTGTGTGTGTGTGTGTGTGTGTGTGTGTGTGTGTG
This sequence comes from Peromyscus attwateri, assembly GCA_902168425.1. Taxonomy (NCBI): domain Eukaryota; kingdom Metazoa; phylum Chordata; class Mammalia; order Rodentia; family Cricetidae; genus Peromyscus; species Peromyscus attwateri. The sequence continues at coordinate 3,675 of CABHPP010137722.1, read as the reverse complement.
TGTGTAAAAGGGGAGTGGGTGGGAGGAGGGAAGAGCGAGAGTTGTCCACATCCTGAGAACACAGTCCTGCAGAGGAGACAGAAATAGGAGGTTCAGACTAGAATGTGTTGTTCCGGTCTTCTGCAGATTCCTGAGGATGGGACTTTCTTTGCAATGGCTTCCTACTGATGTCACTAGTTAGAATGAGGCTACAGTGAATTAGATGGACCCTATGGTTGGGGTCCTTAAGAAAGGAGGGGAGGAGAGCGAGGATACAGACAAGAAGATATGTGACCACAGAGGCGGAGGTTGGAACAAAACATCTACTAGTCAAGCAGTGACAGAATTGCTCCACCCAAGAAGCTTAGAGAAAGCCTGGAGCCACCTGCATGTCCAGAGGGACTGCCCTGTGCCACTCTGATTCTCCGCTCCCAGGCTGGAGGAGAATTGGTTACTGCTGTGTTGAGAACACTGGGCTGATGTCCTCTGCCACAGCACAGATGTGCAGACATGCCTGCCCATTGCAGCTGACCCCGGTCTCCCAGCTGCAGGCTGAGGCTTGTCCTGAGCTGCGATCATGCCACTGTGTTTGGAAAGGGCCAGGGGACTTGGAGGGCTGGAGTCCCTTGGGCATACTTTCCTGTTTTGCTGTTCAACAAGTCTTTAAAAAAGCACTCTCGGCTCTTGAGCCACACATGTGAGCTGCAGTTTGCGATCCCTGGATTGGAGTCATGAATTCAGACTTTCCTCATAGGCACAGCCCATTAGCAAGGCGACCTGGCCAGGTACCACTCTGATGGAGTGAAGTGTGGATGGAGTATCCTTGGTATCCCTGCTCATCCTGGGACTGATCCTGGTGAGCCCTGAGCAGAGAGGGTGCTGATGGCTTGTATGCTCACTGGGAGGCATTAGAACAGTGGCTCTAGGGTGTGGCCATAGATGTGGGTACCCAGAGCCTCTGTGGGCCTCAGCAGGGGAACATGTTTACGGAGAACTAGAGCACTAGCACCCAGAGGGAGCTGGGCCAGGCAGACTGGCTCTGGAAACACACCAGTGGTTTCCCCTTGGGACTCACGGAGCCTGGCTTAGTCTCTGCATTGGGTGAGAAGAAGACAGTTCCTTGGGGAAGGCAGAGCAAGTTCACTACAGGGAAGAGCCATAGGTCCCTCAGCCATGTGTGCTCAGTGGAAGATTTCCAAACCCAAGGCCATGGAACTGGAGGTGATGGTCTCGGGCGCTATGCTGTCCAGCCACAGGGAGCCTATGGTCCACAACACCAAAGCAGCTAGGCTGCTGCCCTCCTAGCCTCCTACCCATCCCCTGCCACTCCCTCAGGAGGGTCTGCTGGAATTCTGGGAAATGGCTCTCTCTCCACTTAGGCTATGAACACAGGAGGCAGAACTAGAGGAACCGAGTGTCACCATGATGTTACTGTCCCTGGGGACTTGGCCTGAGCATGGCGGCCATGGGGGCCTCTGGAGACCCACTGTCCCCAAATGGTCTGATGCATCTACCCTGTACTGGATGCTAGTGGTGGGAGGGGCAGAGCCGAGTGACTTCCAAGAGGAGGGGGATGGGATCTCCTTACCAATGTCTTTGTAAGAGAAAAGTCACTCCTAGGAGAAGGTGGGGGACAAGAAGAGGGACAAGTGCCCTCCCAGGGCCAGGTGTGGGCATCTGGAAGGAGATATGGGGAGGCTCAGAAATAGCTGCAGGGCAGCTTCAGGCAGCAAATTGGTCCATGGGATAAGGGAGGGCTTCAGGGGCTTTGGGACAGACCTCAGTTCAAGTCCCGGCTCCCATGTTTGCTCTCTGTGACTTTACTCAGTTATATGACCTCTCTGAGCCTTGGGTTCCTTATCTGCACTGTGGGGGAGGGCCCCTATAAAGCTGTTTATATAATGCATCTACTCCAAGCCAGAACACACAGGGGCCTTCATGTCAATACTGCCCATGTTGAGGAAAGGAACGTGCCTTACCCGCCTTCCAACTGGCTGAGGGTTGGGAGTAGTGGAGAGGGGTTTGTTTGTAGTATGGTGTGGGGGGCCATCCCACCCCCACTTTTCCCCAGGGTACTCTTGAGCAGAAGCAGCAGGAAATATTAAATAGAAATATAGCTAGAGAGAGACAGACAGAAAACACAGGATAGCCTCGGGAGGGCCTGAATCCTAATCCATTGGGCCCTGACTGTCTCTGCCAAAGGGCTTTTAAAGGAAAGCCAAGGGGTGGAGGAAAAGACCTCCCCCGCAGCACAGCCAAGTGCAGACCATTCCAGACACTTGGTGACCATGCACGTGGTCAAGCCATCCCCTAATGCAGCACTGCTGTGTAAAGCAAGCTCAGATCTCACGAGGAAACCTCTGTGGACCCCAATAGTATGGTCAACTGGATCCTAGGCATGTTGCTTAGATTGTTAGTGGGGAATCAGAGATGTGCAGTCAGAAGAAATGGCTCGAAATTTCGAACAAGAAACTGGTCCTGGGGTCTCCATCAATCATGTGGATAGAGGAGTTGAATGCTCCTAGTTGGCAGAGGTGGACTAGGTAGAGGATCTTGTAGTAGAGAGACTTATGGAGAATCTTTTAAGCCCTCAGAGAGGTCTTAAAATGGGTGAGCTGTGGAAATGGTAGTGAGCGTCCCAGCATGGGAGGCATGGAAGTGTTGACTGGAGGATCACCTGGGAGGCTATAATAGGATTCCACACAACAGGTTGGAACCCACTGACTTCCTCCTTTCTGACCTACTGCCCTTGCTCCAGCAGCAAACCCCAGAGCTGGCTAAGGTGGAATACTTCTGTTAGCTTCATTGGAATACCCAACATTTGCACACACTTGCTCACACACACACGTGTGTGTCCGATCTGTATCAGTGCCCAGCACATCACTCAGCAGACCTGGACAGTTTTCATCTGTGCTTAGCCACTGGTAGATGGCGTTGCCTTGGCGCTGCCTGTGGAGCTCCAGAGGTACGCTGGTCCTGATCATAACCAAGAACTCATGGGAAAATAGGGAGGGCAAGATCAGGGGCTGTAGGTGATGATGGTGGGCAAGGAAGGTTGTTGTATCAGCTTGTCAGCCTGTGAGCAAGCTGCAAATCCCCATACTGGCCATAGTATGGTCAACCCTACTTCCTAGGCCCTTAGCATCTCCATCTGCCCACAGCAGGGCAGCTGGGCTACCCATATATAAAAGTGCAGGTGTTCCAGCCTGAGACACAGGTCTTGGCTTGTCAGTGGAATATGGTAGCACTCTTGCAGCCGAAGAGGCTGAAGGGAGAACTCTGATGATCACTCCAGGAACACACCCTCACACTTACCGTGCACACACACCTGACACATGCCATCTCAGGCTGAGATGAGTGTGTTTGAGGCACCAGTAGTATACCTGGCAGCTTAAGGAGGGGTTTCTTTGGGCTCCCAGTCTTAGAGTACAGTCCACTGTGTCTGGGAAGGCACGGTGACAGGCCCTTGATGTAGCTGGTCACATAGTGTCCACAGTCAGGAAGCAGAGGGAGAGATGGATGCTGGTGCCCAGCTCGCTTTCTCCTTTATATTCAGTCCAGGATCCCATCCCATGGGATGCATTTCCCACTCTAGCTCCAGAGTGGGTGTTCCTGGAGTTAAACCTGCCTGCAAACACCCTCACAGGCGTGCTCAGAGGTGTGTGTCCTCAGTCATTCTAAATCCTGTCCAGTTGG
>CABHPP010137721.1:35749-55640 GCA_902168425.1 Peromyscus attwateri | reverse complement strand
GTGTGTGTGTGTGTGTGTGTGTGTGTGTGTGTGTGTGTGTGTGTGTGTGTGGAGTGCTAGGTTTGGTCCTCAGACACACACTCATACACACCACGAAAGACTGAGAGATGAGATGGTAGATTGCTGGTTCTTAGCCTGCTGTTCTTCCCACTAAATTATGTTTTAAATGCTTGAAAGGGGAAAAGGTGCAGAGAGATGAAAAAGAAAATGGAGAGACTTTCCTATGGCCACAAAGCCAGCGTTATCTGGAACATTGGAGGAAGATGTGTTCTAACCATGAATCATGAAGAATGAAAGTACTAGACTAAGTCTCGGTCAGGAGCTTGGTGTAAGGAGGAAAAGGATAAGTGAGCAAGAGGGCTGTCTTACAAAACCCAAATAAGCTCACTCTTTAAAAGATTCACTTTAGAAAAGATTTCATGAAGACTGGTTTTTAGCAGTTACATGTATGTGCAGTGTCCAGACATTTGCGTCGGTCTTAGCAACTCTTGTCCTGACCAGGTTTATTAGGTACTAGGTTGGGGTTTGGGGGAGGTGTTGATGTTTTGCCTGCATGTGTGTCTACCAGTTGTGGCATTAAAGGCCTTTACCACACGCATGCTACGCCCTCGAGATTAGGTTGTCAGATCCTTTAGGACTGGAGCTACGATGGCTGTGAGCTGCCATGTGGGTGCTGGGAACGGAACCCAGGTCTGCAAGAGCCTCTTGACCACTGAGACAACTGTCTCTTCGGCCCATTTTGTTTTCTGAGATACTCTTATGTAGCTCACACTAGCTTTAAAAAAAGGATGGAGACTGGCGGTGGTGGCGCACGCCTTTAATCCCAGCTCTCGGGAGGCAGAGACAGGTGCATCTCCGTGAGTTCGAGGCCAGCCTGGGCTAGAGCGAGATTCAGGACAGCCACAGCAGTTACACAGAGAAATCCTGTCTCGAGAAACTAAAAAACAAAAAAAGGATGAAGAATTTTGCCAATCATACATGTGCTGGGATTTTCTTTGTGATAGTCATGATTAAGTTACTAGGACCCAAGCCGAGCATGGCGCCTTTAATCCCGGCACTTGGGAGGCAGAGGCAGGGCTACACAGAGAAACCCTGTCTCAAAAAACCAAAAAAAAGTCCCTAGGACTTCTAAGACTATTTTCTGTTTTATTTTGAATTATAGGTTCATCCAAAAACTTAATTTTTGCCGTAACCACTCATCTTCAGGCTTTGTGATGCTAGTCATAGTCACACAGTTCCTGACACAGGTCTCAGTGCCGGGCCTGCTCTGCAAGCTTGAGGACCTGAGTTCCCATCCCTGGCACCACGTGAAGCCTGAGGTCCAGCACCGAGAGGTGGAGACTCCAAGACCAGGGGCACATTAACCAGCCAGGCTAGTCAGTCGGTGAGCTCCGGTTAGCGAGAGGCTGTCTCCAGGATAAGGTGACACCAGATACCAACCTGTGGCCCCACAAACACACGTGGATGTGTACACCCGTGCACACAACACACTCAACATACTGAGCAGCGGAGTTCAGATGTCTTTGGATTTGGAAGTATTTGCATATTGGGGGTAGGACCTAAGTCATGAAATTCATTTGTGTTTTATAGACACGTGGTCTGAAGGTACTGTATGTGATATTTTTAATACTTCTGTGTGTGAAAAAAAATTTTATAGTGTGGGATTTTCACTTTCCCCTCATATCTAAGATGAAAATGTGGGGATTTTGCAGCATTTCAGATTTCAGAGTTTTAGAATTTACCAATTTCAGACATGTAATTTTATTATGTACTTTCATTTTCATGTGTGTGTGTGTCTGTGTATGTGCAGGCACAGGTGTGTGTTCATGTGTACACATGCATGTGGAGGCCATATGACAGCCTTGGGTGTTGACCAAGAGTGACCCGCCTTGTCTGTGTGTACATCTGCATGTGTAGAAGCTGGCTGTCCATTGAGCTCCAGTGTCTGCCTGCCTGCCACCAGCACTGGGGTTACAGGCCCATGCTGACGGGCTCGCTCGCGCGCTCTCTCTCTCTCTCTCTCTCTCTCTCTCTCTCTCTCTTTCTTTTTTCGTTTGTTTTTTGTTTTTGTTTTTCGAGACAGGGTTTGTCTGTATTGATGGCTGTCCTGGAACTCATTATGTAGACCAGGCTGGCCTTGAACACAGAGATCTGCCTGCCTCTGCCTAGTACAGGGATTAAGGGAGTGTGCCGCCACTGCCCAGTGTGTGCCCACTTTCTTAGCGTGGGATCTGGAAATCAAACTCAAGTCCTCATGCTTGAAAGACTAGCACTTTTCTGAATGAGCCTTTAGGAAATTTTTCGCCGAGGTAATTTCCATATCGTCCCTCATCCTTAGGAAGTACAGTTTTGTGGTTTCTACTGAGTAATCGCAGATTGTGTAACCATTGCTACCGTTTTTCTTGAGTTTTAGAGAGCTTATAGATGTTCTTCATCTGTTTTTAAAAGCTAACTTCTGGTTTCACTATCTTTTTCTTAGTGAAGTTGTTCATTACATTATTGTGTGGGACGTGTGCATGTCTGTGCCGTAGTCTGCATGTGGTCAGGGACAACTTGCAGGGGTCAGTCTTTCCTTCCTCCCTGTGGTTGTGGGGCCAAACTCAGCTGTCAGCTGGGAAGTGCCTTTACCTGCTGCGCCCCCATGATTTAGTCATGTATCGGTTGGCGAACGCGCTCTAGGCCTCCGATGTCAAGTCAGCTCTTACCGCCCCATCCCCACCCCATGCCCACCTGTTAGGTTTTGTTCGCACTGTGTTCCAGGCTTGCCTGGAGCACGCGGGCTGCTCCTGCTCCAGAGTGCTGGGGTTGCTGGTGTGGGAGAGCACCCTGGCCCGGTTTCTTTTTCTCTAATTTCTAGCCTTACCTCTTTTCTTATATATTTTGGGGGATTGAGAAGGTATTTGTTGAGAAGGAGATTTTGTCTTTTTTGGCTCTTTTCCAGTGTGTGTGTTAAAGCTGTCCATCTTATCCTGACTTAAGCTCGGCTGTGTTGTGTCTGTGTCACCCGCCCACGTCCTCTGCAGGAGTGGTATGCATTCTTAACTGTATTTTGTCATTCAGTTGAAAATAGTTCCTCTTTTTTTTGTTGTTTTTCAGGACAGGGTTTCTTTGTGTAGCCCTGGCTGTCCTGTAGCTTACTCTGTAGACCAGGTTGACCTGGAACTCAGAGATCCACCTGCCTCTGCCTCCCAAATGCTGGGATTAAAGGAGTATGCCACCACTCTGAAAAAATTTCCTATATCTTATTATGATTTCCTTTTTTTTTTTTTAACCCAGATTGTCTGAAGTGTGTTGCTTATTTTCCAACACTTGCAGACATTTGTTTTTGTTGCTGGTCACTGTCACACTGGCCTAGCATAGCTAGAGTGTCAGTCTGTTGAAATGTAGGAGGCTGTGTTGCCTGGTTATGTTCAGCTCTAACCAGGTGTCCAAGAATGCTTGAAAACGATGCTCTGCAGTCTTGGGGTCAGTTAGGTCAGGTCCGTGGCTCATGTTACTCTGATCGTCTCTATCCAGAGCTCACGTGTGTCCATGTGTATAAGCAGCTTTCTGGAACACAGCCGTGTTCCCACATTTGTGAATGGCTGCTGGCTGCTTTTGCACTGTAGTAGCGTGGCCTGCAAAACCTAGAATGTTTACTGTCTCCTCCTTAGCAGACGAGCTTACCATTCATTCCTGTTGGAATTCCTACCCTGCTCAAAACTTGGGCTACTGGAAAAGGACCCCCCCCCCCCCCCCATAAAATACTTGTCTCTAGAGTGTCTGCCTGCTCTCTGGGAGAGGAAAGTGGAAGGAAGCAGGCTTGCTTTAGTTTTCCTCATCAGTCTAGATGGGGGGGGGGGAGGGAGGAGGATTGTGAGCTTATGGGGAGAAGTGACATGGTAAGCTTTATAGCCGGTGTGATTGATTTAAGGGTGGGCATAAGAATTAGAAGGTGGAGGGGCTGGAGAGATGGCTCGGTAGTTAAGAGCACTGGCTGCTCTTCTAGAGGACCCAGGTTCAATTCCCAGCACCCACATGGCAGCTCACACCTGTCTGTAACTCCAGTTCCAGAGGATACGACACCCTCACGCAAAGTATATACAGGCAAGACACCAGTGCAGTTAAGTAAATAAGTAAATAATAAATAAATCAATCTGAAAAAAAAGGTAAAAAGGAGAACCTAGGCAGCACAAGTCAACATTTGGTTGTTTTATTAAATTATGTGTCCTTGTTTGTGTGTGGCTATGTGCATGTAAGTGCAGGAGCCTCTGAAGAGGGCATTAGATCCCCCGGAGCTAGAGTTAACAAGTGAGCCACTCAATGTGGGTGCTGCAGACCAGACTCAGGTCCTCTGCAGGAGTGCTATGGTTCCTGACTCTGCATCTCTCCGGCTCCTTTTGTGCGGTTATTTTTATATGGTCTTTGAAACATTCATCTGTGTATACAACGTATCTTGTTCATATTCACTCCCATTCTTTCCCTCCAACTGCCCCCAGCTCCTCCCCAACACATCTCCCTCCCAACTTCATGCCTTTGAGCTTAAATAGTGCTGCCCATGGTGCATGGTGGGATATGCGATCATCCACTGGGGGCATGGGCCACCTGCTCCATGCTGGAATCTGTAACTGGCTTCATCTTTTGCAGGTAACCATAGCTGCTGTGAGTTCGTGTGTACAACAGTCGTGTCTGGCTGAGGACGTGTGTGTCTCACAGTGACCCTCAGCTCCAGCTCTTACATTCTCTCCACTCTTCCTTAGATGTTCCCGGAGCCTTAGGGTGGAGGTTGATGTAGAGGTGTCTGTACAGCTGAGCACTTGGCCTTGCTTGTTCTTAGCGCTTTGAGCAGTTCCGAGCATCTGTGCCAGCCACCACTCACTTTAGTATGGCTTTATGGTTGTGATTTTTGGATGCTCACTAGCTGGAGACATGCATATGCCATTTTTAAAAAAAACATTGGCAGAGCCGGGCAGTGGTGACGAATGCCTTTAATCCCAGCACTTGAGAGGCAGAGGCAGGCAGGTCTTGGGGTTCGAAGCCAGGTGAGTTCCAGGATAGCCAGGGGTACACAGAGAAACCCCGTCCACAAACAGAAGCCATAGGTAGACTGAGCTCTTGAACAACTCCCCCCCCCCCCCTTGATCTGTGGCCTGAGTGACACCAGATTATGTCCCACCACGTAATATGTAGAAATCATAGTACATAACAAGGCATGGTGGCACAGGATTTTCATCTCAACACTCAGGAGGCAGCTCTCTGAGTTCGAGGACAGCCAGAACTAGAAAGAGAGACCTTGTCTCAAAACAGAACCAAAAGTGTGCCCTGTAACAGCTGCACCAATTCGTAGTATTGGTAAAAGCCATCTAGCTCCTCTGATGTCACAGATGTCTTTTACCAACCACTACAAACCGTGGAAGTCCTTGGGAACCAGTTTTCAGATTTCTAAATCATACACATTCCTTGTCTTCCAGGCTTCCTCTCTGACTAAGAATGAATGTTCACCAGGGCAGTGATGGCGACAGGTTATTGCAGCCAGAGCTCAGCTGCCTAGGAGATGAGACCTTAGCTGCCACTTCTGAGAAAGAAAGCATCAGCTTGGTGTCCTCTGAACTTCACATTCTCACTTACCCCCTAGCTACCAGGAATGAAGGTACAGCGGTGGGGGCTGTCTCACACCCAGACATCTTCTGCCCCCTTCCCGAGGAAGGCAGGTTCTTAAGCTGAGCATATAGTCAGTTAATTGGCTTAGCATACATTCACTGTGTATCCAGCCGACCTCCATAGAAAACCTCCATTCAGCCTGGCCCATCCACCTGGGGGAAGTGTGTAAGACAAACAGCTTCAAGTTTGGAGTCAGGAGACAGCTTGACCTTGCTGTGGTCCGTGTCAACTGTAATGTGAGACCCTCACTCCCTGAGTTTTCTGCTTGTAAATAGAGTGAAGAGAATTGTTCATAGTCCTTCCTCCAGGGGTGGCTGGACCAGTGTGAATGGTGGGACAGTTCCTGATGAGCTCTGGGGCAGGCTTACATGGAGTCCTAACTGTGGCTAGCTAGCCTGTGTTCACTGCAGACCAGGCTCTGCTTGCCTCTGTCTCCTGAGGACGTCAGTGACAGGCATACGCTGTCATCATACCTCTCAGATAACCTTAACTAACTTTTTGTTGTTTGTCTTTTAAACTGGAACTCAGTTTGTTTGTTTTGTTGGTTGTTTTTTTGTTTGTTTGGATGTGTTTTGGGTTTTTGTTTTTGTTTTTCCTTTCTTTCTTTTTTCTTTTTTTTTTTTCTAGACAGGATTTTTTTTCTGTGTAGCCCTGGCTATCCTGGAACTCGCTATGTGGACCAGGCTGGCCTCAAACTCACACAGAGACTCGCCTGTCTCTGCATCCTGAATGCTGGGATTAAAGGCGTGCACCACCACCACCACCACCACCACCACCACCACCACCACCACCACCACCGCCACCGCCCGACTCACTTGGCTAATTCTTAACTGGCTGGATTTTTTATCATATTTTTTAGTCTATAACTTTAAAAAGGTAACCACCATTTACTGAATACAGATTTATAAAAATTTTTACATATATTTTAATTTTTTGTATGTATGAGTGCTTTTGCTTGGATGCATGTCTGGTGCCCATGGAGGCCAGAAAAGGGCATCAGGTCCCTTAGAACTGAAGTTTCAGATGGTTGGGAACCGCCACGTGGGTGTTGGGAATTGAACCCAGGTCCTCTGGAAGAGTAGGCAGTGCTCTTAACCACTGAGTCATCTCTACAGCCTGTTTTTGTTAGAATTTTAGGGTTCTGTTTTTGTTGGGGGGTGGTGCTGTTGTGCTTTTGTTTTTTGAGACAGGGTCTCAGGTAGCCCAGGCTGGCCTCACTCACTAGGTAGCTGACCTTGAACTTCAGATTCTCCTGCCTCCAGTTCCCAGTGCTGAAGTGGGGCTGGGGTCAAACATGGGGCTTTAAGCATGCTGAGCAAATACTCTGCCGAGTGAGCAACAGCTCCTTGTTAATAAAGTTTTATGTGTGTCATGGCCTGCACAGGCCATCAGAGGGCAACTTTATGGAGTTAGTTCCCTCCTCCCACCTTCCAGGGTTCTGGGACTCAGACTGAGGTGGTCAGGTGTGTGTGACAAGCGCTTTACTCACCGAGCACCTCAGTGGCTTCCCATACATGTACTTCCTAAACAATTTAAATAAATTTATTTTAAAGCAAGTCTTTAGTCTACATTTATTAAAGGTAAAAAGCAGATGTACATACTAAGGAGGTGGATGCCCTGTCTGTCTAACAGTACAGTCCAAAGATGTATCGTTAGGGGGCCCACAGAGATGACCTGTCCTGCTCTGTCACGGTACTCTTGATATTTGACATGCTGGTCCTCAGTACCATGGAAACCTCATGCCCTGGGGAAGGGGAGACAAGGATCGGAAGTTCAGTGTCATCTTCAGCTTACAGCTTTAGTTCAAGGGCAGCCTAGGCTACACAAGATCCTGTCTAAGCAGAGGAGGGGTTTTTAAATGCATAATTTAAAGAAGATAGCCTTTTGGTAATAAGACAAAAAATGAGATCCCAAGAGTAAATCCTAATGCCGTTTGCACTGGGACTTTGCTGCTGAGAGCCAGGCCTGGGAGCTCAGAAGCTGATGTGGGTGGGTACCGTGGGGACTCTAGCATGCAGTAAGAGTGTTTGTTCTGTGAATTTCTGGGCAGAGTAATGGGTTTTAGGTAAAGACTTCCATTCTTTCTGGCAAATGAAAAAACAAAAACAAAAAGCAGCTTTGAAGACTGAACATTGAGTTTTAGCACACAGTAGTAGTAAGTTCCTAAAGTACAGACAGCAGAGGAGGAGCCTGGCAGGCATGAGGCCCTGTGTGACGAGTGTGAGGGCACTCGGAGCGGGTGGGGAGGAAGATTAGAAATCAGAGGCTACCCTCAGCTACACAGAGAGTTTAAGGCTAGCTCAGACGGAGATCCTGTTTCAGAAACAGTAAAGTATGGGGCTAGAGAGAATTCTCAGCTAAGAATGCCTCCTGCTCTTCCAGAGGCTGGAGTTGAGTTCCAGCACTCATAACCACCTGTAACTCCAGTTGAGGGATCTGACTTCATCTTCTGGCCTCCTTGGGCACTTGCACACATTCACACTCACAATCCACAAACATAAAATCTCCATAATTAGGAGAGCAAAGGGGATGGAAGTGTTATTTAGATGTGGAAATGACATGGAAATACGCACCAGGCTTTGGGGGGCCACCAACCAGCTTCCCAGTCAAGACACCGAGACTTAATATTAGTTATGAATGCTCGCCTTGTTTTAGCTCGTACTTTAATGTGTTTATCTTTGTAAAACCTTTCCCTCTGTGAATCTTTCACTGCTTCTCAGATCTGGCTGCCTGGCTTCTGGCCCTGGGCGTGTCCTGGTTCTCTTCTCTCCTCTCTGCTGGCCAGCCCCGCCTGTCTCTTGCCTGCCTAGCTACTGGCTCTTCAGCTTTTGATCAGACCGATCAGGTGCTTTAGGCAGGCAAGGTGAAACAGCAACACATCAACACATCTTTACATAGTTAAACAAATGCAGCCCAAACAATTGTAACACATCTTTGCCTAGTTAAAGTAATCCTCCACAACAGAAGTAGGAAGTGTGGCCGGGCGTTGGTGGCGCACGCCTTTAATCCCAGCACTCGGGAGGCAGAGGCAGGCGGATCTCTGTGAGTTCGAGGCCAGCCTGGGCTACCAAGTGAGCTCCAGGAAAGGCGCAAAGCTACACAGAGAAACCCTGTCTCGAAAAAACCAAAAAAAAAAAAAAAAAAAAGAAGTAGGAAGTGATTGCTTCTGAACACCAGCTTTGGGGACTGGCAGGACACTGCCAGGCCACCACACACGCAAGCCCTGCTCTTTGGTCGGGTCTCACACTCACTGCACTTTGTTGACTCTAGAATTGCAATCACTTCAGAGTGTGGGCGCTTCAGCCTTTAATCCCTGCCAGCCCCATATCACACGGAAGGAGTTACCCAGATCCAGTGTGAGGCTCCAGTTTCGTGGGGGGTTGGTTGGTTTTGGTTTTGGTTTTGGTTTTTCAAGAGAGGGTTTCTCTGTAGCCCTGGCTGTCCTGGAACTCGCTCTGTAGACCAGGCTGGCCTCAAATTCAGAGATCTGCCTGGGTCTGACTTTATAGTGTCTAGTTTTGTTTTTAATTTTCCCTAGGCTAGTATTTTAGCTGGGAACACCTATGGCTTTCGGGCTTTGTTTATTGTTTTAGAACAGACATGGCTTCATTTTTCTCTCTAGACGTTTGCTCTTCAGTTACTTGGTTATTTGTCTGGTCTTTCAGACTTTGCATTTGACTATGCCCCTCAGCCAGCGAGCCTTCAGTATCCTCACATAATGCCACTTCCTGAAGACAGCAAGGGCTCCTGCTTCCAGAGTGGAAGCAGGCGGAGCCACGAGCCCTTCATCGTTTCAGAGAGATTTGGAAACAGCGGCATAGGCTTTGGAGGTAGCTCTCACTCCCAGGCCCCAGAGAAAGTGACACTTCTTGTAGATGGCACACGTTTTGTGGTGAATCCTCAGATTTTCACTGCTCATCCGGACACCATGTTGGGAAGGTAATGAGAGTTCTCTTCTGTGTGCCCTCTTCTCTGTGAGTAGAAGGGTGTGGCCTTGCAGTGGGTGCAAAGCTGCACCAAACTCAGTCCATGGCTGACCTTCCTCCCTTCACGCTTCTGTGGGGAAGGCGAGGAGAGTGGGTGGGAGCCTTGATGCTGGGAGGGTTGTGTTTGTACAGCCAGATGAGGAGTATCCACTCAGGAGCCGTAAGAGTTGCTGCAGGTCGCCCCTCCCCGCCCCCCCCAAAAAAAAACACACCGCCTTACACTCAGGTGCATAGTCAGAATGCTGAGTTCAAAGTCCTGTTGTTTTCCTTCTGCAAGAAACAGTATTAGAAATGATCCACATAGCACAAGAAAGTGATGCCATTCTAGAAAAACAGTGGCCTCTCACCCGTTTCCAGTTGGGGTCTGGTTTTTCTTTTCGGGGGGCTAGCAGTACTGGAGACTGAACTAGGAACCTAGGCTGTCAAGCTGGGAGATGAGCACTTTCCTGAGCTGAAGCCCTGGCCCATTGCCAGTTTATTATTCCTTAACGCGGGCGTTTGCCTGTTGGTATGTGTGTGCTGCTGTAGTCAAGGCCTGCAAGGGCCAGGAGACGGTGTCGGTCCCTGGGCCAGAGGTGCAGATGGTTGTGAGCTGCTCTGTGGGTGCTGGGAATCAAACCTGAATCCCGAGTTCATAGTGAGAGCAGGCCTCCTCACGGAAACACGTCAAGGACAGAAGAGCCTCACAGCTGTCTGAAATCCAGGGCTAGAGCAGCCTGTTGGAGTGGGTCATTCCAGAAGGGAAGACGAGCCAGGAGGGAATGTACCAAGAGCTGCTCCTTCCTCTACAAATCACCTCACAGATGAATGGGGAAGGAGGAGGGGAGAGGCACCGCAGCCGGAAGAGCTGGTTTACACGGGCAGTTCTTGGGCAGTAGGGAGGGCATGCAGGGCACAGCTGCACACCGCGGAGGCCCCTGCAGTTGCCACTGGATTGTGCCTGCTGCCACAGACCGACGCTTCCTTCCTTCCCTTCTTTTGTCTGAGGAGTTCCCTGAGGCATGCGTTCACCTGAGGGGCATCAGGTGCCAGGGCTGGGCTTTTAATTATGCTGCAGGAGAGTCGGTAATGTTCGGGGAGGGTTGGGGGGAAGCGGCCTCTGCGGCTCCTGCTGGAGAAGGTGATGCTGTTGCTGCTGTCTTTCAGAATGTTTGGACCGGGAAGAGAGTACAACTTCACAAGGCCCAATGAGAAGGGCGAGTATGAGATTGCAGAGGGCATCAGTGCCACCGTGTTCCGCACAGTGCTGGTATGTAGTTCTGTGTCCTGTCCACCGCCCTGCCCCCTCAGGTGCTCCACAGCTGTAGGACTGACTCTCGGTCTCGGGTGTCCAGCTGGTGCCGTTCCTTCTTGATATTTCCTGCCTGTAACTTCTCAGTCCTTCCTTATGTGAGCTCCGTCCATTGTCACCTCTGGTTAAACCTGGCAGACGGGAGTCGCTTTGTCATTCATCTAATGCACGGAGCAGCTGACTCCAGGGTCCCTCCACCGCAGTAGTCAGGAGTGCCTCGGGTTAGAGGAGTCAGCTCCATGCATCTCTTTCCTACATTTCTTCTTCGCAATCTGTTCACAGGATTATTACAAAACTGGCATCATCAACTGTCCCGACGGCATCTCCATCCCAGATCTGAGGGACACGTGTGACTATCTCTGCATTAACTTTGACTTCAACACTGTCCGCTGTCAAGACCTGAGTGAGTATGCAGCAGCTGTCGGCCACACTCGGCCAGTGCACTCTGACTGTGCTGAGGAGTGAAGGAGTGTGGTGTGGAGGTTGAGAACCACCACAGAGGTAGACGTCCTCTAACCATCCCCTGCTTCTCCTGCATGAAGGATTGTGGGAAGCGGAGGAAAGGAAAGGAAGCAGCTGGGGAGTGTGGCTCACAGCCATCATTCCAGCACTCAGAAGCCTGACAAGACGATGACCATTAGGTCAGGGCCAACACGGGCTCCAGAGCGACACTGTCTCAAAAGAAAAGGCTGGAGATGTCGCTCAGTTGATGGAGTGCTCCCCTAGCATTAGGAGACCCTAGGCTCCATTCTCAGCACCAGTAAACCGGGCGTGGTGAGACATGCCTGGGATTTCACTGTTCGGGAAGTGGAGGCCGGAAATAAAAGGAATCTAATTTGGCCAACTAGTCACTGGGATACTGCTTCCCTCTCGGGTAGGACCACGGCGTCAACTCTGACAAGCAGGAGTACTGAGTGTCTGTGAGGAAAGGATCGTGGTAAAGCCAAACAGTGTAAGAATAAAGCTACTTATCACCTTGTAATGCCTCTTCTCTCTGTCCTCTGTGATGGCGGCAGGCTTAGTCTCCCCTCAGCAGCAGGTGTGTGGACAGGAAACGGATTCTTCTGCCTTTCTCTCCACAGGTGCTTTACTCCACGAGCTGTCCAACGATGGTGCCCACAAGCAGTTTGATCACTACCTCGAGGAACTGATTCTGCCCATCATGGTGGGCTGTGCCAAGAAAGGGGAGCGAGAGTGCCACATTGTTGTGCTGACAGATGAGGATTCTGTGGACTGGGATGAAGACCACCCCCCACCCATGGGCGAAGAGTATTCCCAAAGTAGGAGCCTCTACAGGGTGTGGATGTTCTCAAGAGAACCACTGCCTCGATTAGTGTCCAGACCCTGAGCCCATTCAGATCCCACTGATAGCCCGTGATGGGGACCAGCCTAACCTCTGCTGGGATCTCCCCTGGGGATGGCATCGTCAGATACTGAAGTTGGGGATTCAGTTCTCATTTCGTCTAAATCTTGTTGACTTGGTAATCATTCACAACTTAAAAAGTGGGATGAGAATTGACGAAATGAGAAAAGCACTTGTTATGCAATTGTGAGGACCCAAGTTTAGGTCCCAAGAGCCACAGAAAAGCTGGATGTGGTAGCACATGTCTGCAGTCCCAGAGCTTCTCTAGTGAGATGGGGGGAGAGGCAGAATCCCTGGAACCTCATGGGCTAGCTCGCCCTGGAGTGCGCAGCAGTGAACAGCAGAGCAGAGACCCTGCCTCCAACAAGGTGGCGGCAAAGACTGACGGCCCAGGGTATCCTCTGGCCTCCACACACGTGCAGAGGCAGATACACTGACCCCCTGCATCATGCGCGCACACACCCTTTAGAGAAGGATGTGCACTTAGAGCTTTTTTAAGCCTGCTCCAGTGTCCTTTTGCTTGGGTTCTCTTTATGTAAAAAGCTTTACATTCTTCTTAGGGCTACTTCATAGTCCAGTCATGAGTGTGCCATAATTCACTTACCTTGTAGGACATTGAAGCCATCTATATACATAAATGATGCATGATCACTTTTTTCCCCCCAAGACAGGGTTTCTCTGTGTAGTTTTGGAGCCTGTCCTGGATCTCACTCTGTAGATCAGGCTGGCCTGGAACTCACAGAGATCCACCTGCCTCTGCCTCCCGAGTGCTGGGATTAAAGGCGTGCGCCACCACTGCCCAGCTGCATGATCACTTTTAAGCAGTATTTTTGCACATGCATCACTGTAGGATATTCCTAAACATGGAATGTCAAAAGCTTGGTGCTTTTATAATTTTGACATGTTGCCAAATTATCCTTTCTAAACGTTATACCAGTTTGTACTCATAAAACAATATGATAGAGCCTAGTGTGGTAGACAGACCTGTAGTCTCAACATTTAGGAAGTGGAACAGAAGGATCAACCTTGGCTATCATGGTGTGTTTCAGACCAGCTTGGCTACATGAGACCCTGACCCCCCCCCCCCCAAAAAAAAATAGGGCGTGTTTTTAGCCTGGTGGTGGTGGTGGTGGTGTTTGCCTTTAATCCCAGCACTTGGGAGGCAGAGGCAAGCAGATCTCTGAGTTCGAGGTCAGCCTGGCCTATAAAGTGCGTTCCAGGACAGTTAGGGAACCATGGTGAAACCCTGTCTGAAAAAACAAAACAGAAGGCCGTGTGTGAGCAGGTGCTTTGCTGCAAGCTGGGATCCTGGTGTTAGGGATGCTGGGGGCTGGGGAGGGTGTGACAGGTCAGAGGTCATCATGGTTGTCCCCTCACTCCTCTGCCTCTGTGACTAACTCCAGGTTTGGGGGGCTTTGTTTTGTTCCAGTTCTTTACAGCTCCAAGCTCTACAGGTTCTTCAAGTACATCGAGAACCGAGATGTCGCTAAAGCAGTGTTAAAGGGGCGGGGCCTGAAGAACATCCGCATAGGCATTGAAGGTATCAGTCTCAGCCCTGGGGGGCGGAGCCAGGCGGGGGCGGAGCCAGGCGGGGCTCTGGGAGTCCCAGGACAGAGAGACCTACACAGAGTTTCTACAGGAAGAAAACCTGCCTCAAAACCAAAGTCTCAGCCAGGGATAGGGTGGGTCCTTGGGCGATGCTTGTGCCTTTGCCTTGGCGCACAGGAGCTTGAGAACTCGTACATTCACTCCACGCACTGAAAGGTCCTGCTTTATTGCTGTTTGTCCTGAGGCTTGCATTTGCCTTTCCTCCCGTTGAAGCAATGGGGTCTAGTCCTGAATGCCCCTCAGGAAACTAGGACCCTGGGGTGAAGTCAGAAGGTCCTGGGCGCACCTGAGCAAGAGCATGTTTCTGGGATCTACAATTATCCTTTTGAAAAACAGCTTAAGAACTTGAGACTTGCCAGCTGTGGTGGTACAATCCCAGCACTCAGGAGGCAGAGGCAGGAGGATTTCTGTGAGCTTTAGGCCAGCCTGGTCTGCATAGCCATTTCCAAGCCAGCCAAGGCTATACAGTAAGACTTTGTCTTTTCTTAAATAAGATAAAAATTGAGCCGGGTGGTGGTGGCACAAGCCTTTAATCCCAGCGCTCAGCCTGGGCTACAGAGCAAGATCCAGGACAGGCACCAAAACTACACAGAGAAACCCTGTCTCAGAAAAAAAAAAAAAAAAAGACCTGAAAAAAAAAAACAGAAATTGAGGTTCTGTTTCCCCTCGAGGGATGTGTAGGCGGCTGCCATGTGCTGAGCTGGTGTGGGAGCGGTCTGGCTCCTGTGCCCTGCCCTACTCTGCCTGTAGAGCTAATCACTGCCTCTCCTTTCACATTGTCTGCCTGGTGTCTGAGAAGACTGGGGACAGGAACTTCCCTTCTCCCTGGGTGTCTGCCAAGCCATTGTAGCTAGACGCACTCCAAACTGGTGCCTCCCACCCCCACCTCACCCCGCCTCTCCTGCTAGGTGGAGTCCCTCGGTCTCCAAGAGCCCCTGCTGGGTACCTGCCAGCATGTGTGTTTTCTCTTAGGTGAACATTCCACACTTACTTACTTTCCCTTACCCATGCTTTCTACACAAGAGCATTAAGACAGCAGGGTGTGCCCTGGTGGGGTCTTGTCCTGTGGGATTGCTTCCAACAACTGAAGGCGCTTGAAGTTAAGTAAGTGCTTTCTTTTCCCTTCCCATTCAACCTTCCCACAGACCGCTCCCTTCGAGGAGCAGAGGGGCCTTGGGAAGGCGCTGGCCACCTGCCACAGAGCTTTTCTTGCTGTCCTTGGATTTGGAAGTAGATGCCAGAGCAAGCACAGTCTGCCGGGATTGTGAGCACAGTGTTTCCCCATTGCAGGCTACCCTACCTGTAAAGAAAAGATCAAGAGGAGACCTGGCGGGAGGTCTGAAGTGATCTACAATTACGTGCAGCGCCCCTTTATCCAGATGTCGTGGGAAAAGGAGGAAGGAAAGAGTCGCCATGTGGATTTCCAGTGTGTTCGCAGCAAATCCCTCACTAATTTGGTGGCTGCTGGAGACGACGTCTTGGAAGACCAGGAAATAATAATGCACCACCCACCGCAAGTGGACGAACTTGACCGCTTAAATGCTCCACTCTCTCAGATGGCTCCTAATGACTTCCAAGATTAGGGACAAAAGGGACCTGCCCTTGCCAGAGCTCTTCTCTATGTGGGTACCCTCAACCTGGCTTCCCTGTCCTCCTGTGGGTCCTCACCCCAAGGAGATGCTTCCTCCTATTTCCATCCCCTCTCAGTCATTAACGTGCCCTTTTCTGAGTCTGCCTCTGGCCCGGTGGAGAAACTCTCTGGTAAATAGGCGACCAGCTTAGCCAGCCCTGGTAAACAACCATTTTGAGTCTGGTGCTGTTGGTGGAGTCTTGTACAACTGCAGGAGAGGAAGTGGACTCCTGTTGCCTCATGGTTGGCGCAGTGGCCCACACCCTTTACGGCCGGAGGGTGGGTTTTGCATCAGACAAATTGCTTAATAGCAAAAGGACCAAATGTCAAAGCAAACGGTCTGTGTGCTGGGGCAGGTGTGCCCCGCTGAGGAGGGGTGCCAGGGTGGATGAAAGGCAGTTCCTGGGTGCTACACCCAGATGCCATCTGGATAGAATGGCTGAAAGCCCCCGAGAGCTGAGGCTCCTCAGCTTTCTCTTCATTAGCACAGGAACAATCCGGCGCGAGACGATGAGACGGGGGGCTGCAGCAGGAAGAGAGCGGTGACCCTTTAGCCTCAGGATTCCGAGCCCAAACTGACGCTTCATTTGGAAGCGAGACCTGAACCCTGGGACAGCAAGGTGCTGTGGGTGTGGTGGGAAACCTGGTACCTTCCTGTGAGCTCCAGGGAGGAGGGTTGTGGTGAGCTGGACGGGAGTCATCACCTGGGCAGGTGCTGCCCCGGAGTTCTCACACCAATACATTCACATTTTTGCTTTTTTTTTAAGTAGCGCATAAGCTGCTCGAACATGGTAAGAAAATGATACTGCTGTTCTCCCCAGGGTCAGGTCTGGGCCTTGTTATTTGGTTTGATCTGTTCACTCTTACATGTGTGGTAGATGGCAATCCAGATCATTGTCAGCCCCTTCCTCTGACATTTCCATGGCTGTTTGCAGAGTCAAGGGCCAGACAGCCCTGTCTGGGATTATCTTACTTCCTGGTAGAAGTTGACCTTTGAGTTGGTCCTCCGCCCTGGACATTTTCCCATCATAGGTGGTGCATGTCAGCTGTTTCCTTCAAGTTCCTTAAAGAACGTGGTTGGTTGTTGACGTCTGCTCCCATTAGGAACCGTAGAGTATACTACTTGATGGCAGTAAAGTCAGGCTTGGGAAGGCCCTCTCCAGGACTGAAGGAAGAGCAAGAATGTTCTTAAAGGGTGTTCTCTGTGTTGTGCAGCATCACAGTGGGAGTTGGTGAGAGATCTTCCTTGCTCAGAAAGGAACTGAAGGGTAACTAAGCAGCCCCGGTCTTTGTGGGGATCATTGGTGTCTTGGGAAGGCTGAATGCGGGTTAAGGTTATCTGCGTCCAGAAGTTACTTCTGGGAAGTTGATTGCCTTGTGTTTGAGGTCAGATTTGGCCTTGACTTTGTTGGTGCTACATGATTGCCCACTAGCAGCTGACTGGCCCAGGCACTGGTTCCGTGGTGCTTCCTCTGAGCTAATCAGTGGCCACTGGAATGTGATTGTGTGTGTAATGTGTGCAGTGTTGAGGTGTGAGCACAGTCCTTGTCCTTTGGAGTTGGTCACTGCCTTCGGCTTTTGATGAACTAGGTCTTACCCTGCACCCCAAATAAGTTTATGTGCTGTGGCTCCAGGCCCTGGAGTTTGAGTAGGAGGCAGTCTAGGCTGATCGGGGATTGGATGACAGTGACTAAAGGCTGGGACTCAGGCTTGTGGAGAGCAGGCTTCTTTAGCACCCACAGCCCCACCCCCGCACCCCCTTACCTAAAGTTCACTGTCACTGTAGTTTGGTGCCTCCCCTCAGTCTCCCCTGCTGTCCCCAGAGTTGGGACATTCTTCTGTGGTCTTTGCAGGATCAAGGGCTGGGGCACAGTCGTTGTCTCTGGAGTTGGTTACTGGCTATGTGAGTGAGAGGACTTCTCTAATAAAAGGATGGATTTGGGGCTCATGTGTCTTTTGTAAGTGCCTGAATAAGTAAGCTGGGCTGTGCACAGAAAGTCACATGAGACAAGTGACTTTATCCGGAGACTCAGAGCATCTTAGCAGGACAAAAGATAACCCGAACTTGAGGCTTGACTGCTCAGTGTGTCCTTGTAGCCTGTGTAGGTGACGAGAAACCTGCCAGTAAGGAGTTGGAGAACCAGGACACAGTTATTAGAATGTCAGAAATGACATGGCTCTCCCTGGTGGGAAAAGGAGACGGCAGAAGTCAAAGAAGACTGAAGAGATTGGGTACAGTCACCAAGGTCACTTTACCCGCCCCTCAGGAGAGTGCAGGAGGGGGCATCCTCTCAGTCAGAGGCTGTGTCTTAGGGAGAAGTGTCCAGGGCACAGGCTTCCTTCAACCCAAACTCTGTGCTTCAGGGTGGTTTCTAAGTTTAGTGCTGCATCGCTGCCACCCGTAGCTTCCGAGGCGGGGGCAGGGGGCACAGCAGGACATGCCACCTTCCCAGGAGGCAGAGCCACGTTTGTGTCTGGATGGGATCAGTTCTGGAAACTTATGTCTTCTCCTAACGGCAAACTGCCTGCAGGTTTTGCCTCTTACTCTGTATTGACTTTGATGTTGCACTTGTTCACCCACCAGTGTTTACGGACCCTGTGTACGGGACGCTTTTTCTATAATAAAGTATTTGTATTTGTGGCCGTTGGTGTTTAATAGAACAGACAGTCCCAGAAGGCACTTTCCGCCAAGCCTGACCACCTGGGTTCGTTCTCTGGCTCCATACGGTGGAAGGAGAGAAGTGGCTCCTCCACAAGTCCTCTGACCTCCACACAGTGCCCACATGTTTGCGTCACTTCCCAGGGTAAAGTCACGTGGATTCCATTTATTATTTGTGTGTGTGTGTGAGCACCTTAACCCATAGGACCATCTTGATGGTCCTTTTGTTGTTGTTGTTGAAAGAGTCTTGGTGGCCTGAAACTCACTATGTAGATAAGGCTACCTTCAAATTCAGAGAGCTTGAGAGCAGGGATGCCTTTAATCCCAGCACTGGGGGAAGGATCCGTCTCTGTGGGATGCGACCAGAACAGACCGAATATTCTACCCGAGGCCAGCCCGGGGCCCAGCTGTCAATCCTGCGAAGCCCAACAGCTTGGAGGTGCTGGTGAGATTGCCCTACTGATCAACCTGTTCAGCTGAGACCCATTCGGGAGAGGTTTCAGAAGCCTGCAGTCTGCAGTCTGAGGAAACAAGATCAGCTGAGGAGTTGACGAGCGAGCAAAACGCGACCTGAGAACGCAAGAGAAGGAGCCGTCCAGCCACCGAACCAGATCACCAGAATCATAAGCCCACCCTACACCAACCGGGAACAGTAAGGCCCCATCTCCAGTCCGGCAGACCAGGTCTCTAGCCCCTAGGCCCCAGCCATCGGAGCCCCAGGGACCAGACAGCTACCTTTCCCTGCTGCCTCACCATAAAAAGCCAGCCCCTGCGAACCCAACAACCACTGGAGCCATAAGCACACCGTGCACCAATTGGGAACAACTGCTCCCTGAGACAGAACCCATTAACACTGATTGGACTAAGCTGCTCCCAGAGAAACAGAGCCCAACAGCACCTAGTGAACCAAGACTATCAATTCGAACAAGAGAGGCACCTTCAGACACAGACACCGCCTGCACCGAGCAGAGGAAGAGATGAGTAGACGCCAGTGCAGAAATACAGGCAACAACATAAAGACCTATATGACACCATCAGAACCTAGTGATTCTACACCTGCAAGACCTGAACATACCAAGGCAGAAGAAACAGAAGAAATCAGTCCTAAAAATGACTTCAAGAAGATGATAGAGGCCCTTAAAGAGGAAATGAAAAACTCCCTTAAAGAGGAAATAAAAAATTCCCTTAAAGAAATGGAAGAAAA
This sequence comes from Peromyscus attwateri, assembly GCA_902168425.1. Taxonomy (NCBI): domain Eukaryota; kingdom Metazoa; phylum Chordata; class Mammalia; order Rodentia; family Cricetidae; genus Peromyscus; species Peromyscus attwateri. Next base: position 36,259 of record CABHPP010137721.1, on the reverse strand, counting down.
AAACAAGCAAAAAATTGGAAGAAATCAAAGAAAACCAAGAAAAAGAAATTAAACAGATGAAGGAAACAGTTCAAGATTTGAAAATTGAAATCGAGACAATAAAGAAGACACAAACTGAGGGAATGCTGGAAATAGAAATCCTGACTAAACGAACAGGAACTACAGATGCAAGCATAACCAACCGAATGCAAGAGATGGAACAGAGAATCTCTGACCTTGAAGACACAGTAGAGAAAATAGATTCGTCAGTCAAAGAAAACACTAAAGACAAAAAAGTCGTAACAGAAAAGAAAATCACAAAAGAAACCTCTAACAGATTTAAAGCGTGGTGCCTACTGGCCAGGACAGTGAGTTCCTTTCCTTAGGACACAGGCTTGCCTGTTCTCTTCCTCTCGGCTGTCCTGGGCCGTCTTCTTGAGTTCACAGTTAGTTGCCACTGGAGACTCCACACTCCAATCCAACTAACCCTGACCCTCAACCAAATGTAAAATCAAAAGCTTAGATCACAGA